>OY757937.1:4306300-4488800 GCA_963585895.1 Sepioteuthis lessoniana | reverse complement strand
CCTGAGATAAATCGCGATATATAATCCGGGTGTGTGTAGAATATGTATATAATGTGTGCATATATATGTATATAAAATATATATATATCTATATATGTGTGTGTGTGTATGTGTGTATGTGTATGTGTGTGTGTGCGCGCGTGAGCATTTTTTTTACAACGGAAACATATATAGATAGGTTGGTAAATATCAACAGTAGCAGATATATACATATATATACATATATATATATATATAGAGAGAGAGAGCGAGAGAGGGGGGTGAGAGAGACAGAGAAAGAGTAGCATAGATAGATAGATAGATAATCTGGATTTGTGTAGAATATCTATATCTATGTATATAATGTATATATATATATATATATATATATAGGTAGCATTTCTTCGTTAATGCAAATTTCATGAAACATAATAAACATTTTATGTCTACATATTTTCTTCTGGATCCGTTCGAATTCCCGTATTACTTTTATCGTATTCGAGAGGAATTTATTTATGTATTGTCCATAGTTGTATGTATCCCAAGTACTTTCTGCCCGACTTTGGGCCATCTTCAGGGGCGGATATATTACAAAAGTGATGTAACTTTTGCTTTAGCATATTACTACTGTGTAAGGGCGTCTTTTCCGTTGAAGATTATGCGTTTGCTTTTAAATGGAATTCTATAATTCTATATATATTATAAGTTTAAAACCTCGAATTTAGTCATTAGAAATAATTCCTCTCCCTTGACTGGGGTTTTGCAAAAACCAAAGTTATATATAAATTTAAATGTCCTTTAGGAGATTGTATCTCTGATAATTGTAATATATATGTTGGTTTAACCTCAACTACCCTGTCGAGGAGACTTACAATGCACCTTTCTGATACAAGTTCAATAGCTCAGCATTTAAAAAAAACATTCATGCCCAACAACACAAGTACGAAAAATTCTCACCCACAACACAACAATATTAGAACATCAAAATAATAAACCAAAACTTCAGATTCTCGAAGCACTACATATTAGAAACATGCAACCAACACTTAATAGAATTAATTTTCAAACCAGTGCTAATGTACTTAAATGTCTTTAGCTACTGGCACTAATTATAGAAAGTAAAAGTAAAAGAAAAGTTGGCGACCTTAGTCAAGGGTCCTCAAAGGCTCCCTTTTCGAGGTATAGGGTAGGGCGCTACTCCATTCCCTGGATTGTTCCACTTTACCCTTGATCCTTACCTTATAATGCTGAGTGTTAATCAAGGCGACACCATGAACCAATTTTTAAGTTTTTGGTATGACTTGACCTGCGATTGAACCTTGCCTTCGCAGACCATTGGTGAACACTCTATTCATTAGGCAAATGTGCATATAAATAAACGACCCTACGCGATTATAATCTATATATATGTGAGTCTATGAGTAATGTAAATAAATAAATAGTATATATATATATATAATTGAAAAACTTGACAAACCTTCATTTAATTTATTATTAATTTATTTAATAATTAATTAATTTTTTAAGTTATTATTAATTTATTTTCAATTTATTATAATTTGATTCATAATAATAATAATAATAATAATAATAATAATAATAAAATGGATCACCTGATACCGGCCAAAAGACCAGACCAAATAATAATCAACAAAAAGAGGAGAACTTCCAAAATTGTCGATTTTGCTGTCCCGGCTGACCACAGAGTAAAACGGAAAGAATGTGAAAAGAAGGATAATTACCTTGCTTAGGAATTTAAAAAATTATGGAGCATGAAGGTGACAATTATACCAATTGTAATTGGTGCGTTTGCAGCAATAATTAAAGGATTACTAAAGGGACTGGAGCACTCAGAAGACCATCCAAACTACTACATTATTGCGAGTAGCCAGAATACTGAGAAGAGTCCTGGAGACTTGAGGAGACTTGCTGTCACTCAAACTCCAGTGAAAGTCTATCAGCTAAAACTGATGTGAAAAACTCTAATGATTATAATAATAAATTCATTATAGCCAGTGAAGTTAGGGGTATCAATAGTATATGTGTGCAAATATAATCTACGAATGTGTTCATATTGTACACATATATACGGCCCTGAGGTATAAATATAATGAATATATGCATGTATATATACATGCATATATATATATATATATATATATATATTTATGTGGGGGGGTGAGTGTGTGTGTGTGTGTGTAGTATAGGCATATGTATATATACCGTATATATATGTATGTATATAGTGTATGTGGATATATGATTTTTTAGCGGAGTACACTAGGTTCGAATTCAGAATTTTCCTTCTCAAAGACTGGAAGCCTCATCAAATTTTAAGAATCCAATGTGATCTTTTATTAAACCATAACTTGCGGTAGAAGAGAATGGTTCATGCCTTTGCCATTATCCTGTCAGCGATTTGAAAAATAATCAACTTCGACAAGGATTTGAACTTGAATCGGATAACCATTATGCTGAGTGCGCCTCTTATCGAGTTTGTGCGCATGGCATATGTACGTTTTGGTAAGTGTTTTTGTTTGTGTGTGGGGGGTGCTTTTTATTTATTTTTTTTTCCAAAAAAGCAGGTTGGAGGCTTTTGACCTAGGAATGAAATGTTAACAAATACGACAAGAAAGTATTTTAAAATGTTAACAAAAGCGAATAAGATATAACAATATGGCCATTCACGTGACTGAGCCAATTGTCAATAAAGAGATGAAATTATCTGTCTGTTTATCTACTTGCTATATTCATTCATGACCAGATCAAGAAAACACTTGTTTAGAAATAGGGATGGTCTGACGGAGGCTGGCTGACCAGAAAAAAATATATTTAAATTTAAATTTGTCTTCAGACAAAATGAGAATAGATAAAGTACATATAGATAGATAGATAGATAGATAGATAGATAGATAGATATGAACAGACTTAGATAGATAGATAGATAGATAGATAGATAGATAGATAGATATGAACAGACTTAGATAGATAGATAGATAGATAGATAGATAGATAGATAGATAGATAGATAGATAGATATGAACAGACTGAGATAGATAGATAGATAGATAGATAGATATGAACAGACTTAGATAGATAGATAGATAGATAGATAGATAGATAGATAGATAGATAGATAGATAGATAGATAGATATATAGATATGAACAGACTGAGATAGATAGATAGATAGATAGATAGATAGATAGATAGATAGATAGATAGATAGATATGAACAGACTGAGATAGATAGATAGATAGATAGATAGATAGATAGATAGATAGATAGATATGAACAGACACAAGGATAGATAGATAGATAGATAGATAGATAGATAGATAGAATCATTGATGCACAGGTTAAGATAGATAGATAGATTGATAGATAAATAGATAGATATGAACACTCTGAGATAGATAGATAGATAGATAGATATGAACACTCTGAGATAGATAGATAGATAGATAGATAGATAGATAGATTGATAGATAGATAGAATCATTGATTCACAGGTTAAGATAGATAGATTGATAGATAGATATGAACGCTCTGAGATAGATAGATAGATAGATAGATAGATAGATAGATAGATAGATAGATAGATATGAACAGACTCAAGGATAGATAGATAGATAGATAGATAGATAGATAGATAGATAGATACATACATACATACATACATACATACATACAAACATACATACATACATACATACATATGAATAGACATAGATAGATAGATAGATAGATAGATATGAACAGACTGAATGATAGATAGATAGATAGATATCAACAGAGAAAAAGAGAATAGAATAGCCATTTAATATCCTTTTCAATCAGTACATATAATTCTTTGTATGTTAATAGAGATTGCATGTATGTGTGTGCATATATATATACGTGATGCATTCAATAAGTTTTCAGCCGCTTTTAGTACAGGCTTTTAAAATTGTCGTAGACTCTTGAAGAGTCAGTATGTTATTGCTATACATCTTATGAGATGACTGACCAATTTTTATTATTTCACGTTCAAATAAACAGCTACAGCAGCAATTGGTAAACACCCTACTAAAGCCTGATTAATACTGCTAATGAATTTCAAAAAAGCAATCTGGATGTGAGGACACTTTAGAAGAACGATATGCAATAAAATACTGTTTTAAACTTGGAAAAAATGCCACGGAAACGTATAGATTGCTTCGGACTGCTTTTCGACCATCTTGCATGAATCGAGTATCAGTTTTTGAGTTGGCATAAGAGATTCAAGGAAGGCAGGGAGTCTGTGAGGGATGATGAGAGGTGTGGGAGGAGTATGGAAGTCAGAAGACCAGAGTTGATTGGCCAAAGGGTTAGGGTTAGGCTTTGGGTTACTACGTTGAGGTTTTAAGGGAGTTCAGGAAGAGATTCCGTCGGAAGAAGCCAGCACTCTTCAAATCGGATCAGTGGCATTTCCACCAGGACAATACCCAAGTCCACAACTCAATCCTTGTCACAGACTATTTGATCAAGATGGGCATAAAGACAGTTTCTCACCCTCCTTATAGTCGAGACCTTGCTCCCTGTGACTTTTGCTTATTCCCTAAGCTGAGAGGCTGTCGTTATGAGACAATTGAGGAGATGAAAGAGGCTGTGAGGAAGGTCATTGACATGCTCACACAAGATGACTTTCATGGTGCCTCACAGAAGTTGTTGGAACTTTACAACAAGTGCATTGCAGCCGGAGGAGATTACTTGGAAGGGGACTAGAGTTTCATGTGTATACTATCAATAAAAGTGCCCATACAAAAAAGTCTGGAAACTTATTTAATGATCCTCGTATATGTAAATTAAAAGTATAAGAATGTATTCAGAATATAGGAATAAAAACATATGGTGAATATAACAATGGAGACGAAACGTGTTCTGCTGATACCCTTATCAGGGAA
This sequence comes from Sepioteuthis lessoniana, assembly GCA_963585895.1. NCBI lineage: Eukaryota > Metazoa > Mollusca > Cephalopoda > Myopsida > Loliginidae > Sepioteuthis > Sepioteuthis lessoniana. The sequence goes on along the minus strand of OY757937.1, from coordinate 4,483,896 downwards.
TCAGTGTTCCCGTTGATTGAGCCATGTGACCCTTTCTTACATATTGACTATGTATTTAACTTTGAGTAAATCAAAACGCATACAAACGGTTGTATTATATATATATAATTATATGTATGTATATATATATATATACCTTTATGAAAAACAAAACAAAAAAAGAAACGGTCACATTTGGATTTTTTCTAAAAGGAATTATGGTTCAGTGATGTCAGTTACATTGAGCTCTTTACCAGGAAAATTTAAATGTTCATAGTTGAATGATTTTTTGTCCAGACGGAATTATTCCCGACACCGGTTTAACTGGCCTGAATAATACATACACACACACATATATATATATATATATATATAAATTTGGAACTTAGGCTGTGACAAAGGTCATTGACAGGCTCACACAAGAGGACTTCCATGAGGCCTTCCAGAAATTGTTGGAACGGTACAACAAGTGCATTGCATTTGGAGGAGATTACTTCGAAGGGGACTAGAGTTTCATGCGTGTACTATCAATGAAAGTGCCCATACGAAAAAAGTCTGGGAACTTATTTAATGAGCCTCGTATATGTGTAAAAGATTATTTTACATTTGCTTCTATTATCGGTCAACACCCTTTTTATAATGATTCCCAATTCTTAGTTTCTTTTGATGTTGTTTCATTATTTACCGACACCCCTTTGGATGAAGCAATATCTATATTCGCTGATTTTCTTTAATGTGGACCATCAACCTCTGTTCTTCCTTTTCCTGAAGACATTTTCGTTGAGTTTATGGAAATTGCCACAAAGTTAGTGTCCTTTAGCTTTATTGAAGTTATGTATCGTCAGATTGATGGTATTATTATGGGTTCCCCTCTTGGACCCATTCTGGCGAATATTTTTGTTGGGTTTCATGAAAGACAACTGTTTGAAACGTTCCCTAAGTTCTTTATTAACCTACGCTCCACCGACGACACTTTTGTTAGTTTTAATTCACGTTAGCGAGGCTTTAAAGTTCTTCAATAAGTTGAATGATTTACATCTGTCATTATCGTCCATTATGGAAGAGGAAAATAGTCATAAATTGCCATTTTTAGACGCGTTGGTTGAAAGAAGTGAGACGGTTTTCCAAACACACACACACACACAGCCTCACACACACACACACACACACACACACACACACACACATATATATATACAAGAATGTTGCGAGCTATATTGAACAAGTCCTGGCGGCAACATCCCACAAAGCACCAACTATACGGCCACCTTCCTCCCATCACGAAAACTATCCAAGTTAGACGGACCAGACACGCAGGACACTGCTGGAGAAGCAGAGCTAGCTCTTGAGTGATTTACTCCTATGGACCCCTCCATATGGCCAAGCAAAAGCAGGACAACCGGCTCGAACATACATACAGCAGCTATGTGAGGATACGGTATGTAGCCCTGAAGACCTGCCAGAGGCGATGAACGATAGGGAGAAGTGGCGAGAGAGGGTCAGGGATATCCGTGAGGGCGACACGACATGATGATGATGATATATATATATATATATATATATAAATTATTATTAAATCTGGATTTTTTATTGAAATATAATTAGAATAAAAAAATTATTTTTAATTTACTGTGATTGCAACTGGTAATAAAAAAAATAATAAAATAATAAAAACCTGAGGTGGGTAAATGGGGAGGTAAATCTTCAGCCCTCTTCTACCCCCTTCCATCCTCCTCCCGGCGTCTATTCTCTATGTCATCTAATTCATCCATTGGATCTGAAGAATTCCTGTTTTTTGGTGTTATTGATATTTATCAATACCCATAAGAGGATGGAAATAAATGTATTATCCTAATGTGACTGATTTGTTTTTCTTAAAATATAAATATATATATAGTTTCAGTCAACCAGGTTTGTAACCCAGCTTCGGGAATCTAGCCTGTCTAGCCACACTCAAGAGTTCTGATAGAGCGAAACAGTGTGTCTGTGGATGACAATATATATACTCCCCTACCACCGTGGGGTTGAGATCTCAAGCGAAGGAAGTAAATGGTTGCCACTAGCGTAAAGCAAGGCTCTTCTAATGAATTGAGCTCTCGGTAGCCGTTAAGCGGATATATGTCAACAAATGTGATACATAAGCGTTTAAAGTTCATTGGCTTGTGCTTGTTTCCTCGTGGCTAAGTGGTAGAATCTTGGATTGGCGTTTCAGTTAACAAGGTTTCGATCCCAACTTCGAGAACTAACCTTTCAAGCCATACTGAAAAGTTATGTTAGAACGAAACAGTCTCTCTCTGCATGACAATATATATAATTGGTGGCTTAGGTTTTAGGGCATATCAACCCGCGGAAGTTATTCACTACCTAATCCTGCTAATACGTTTAAGGTAAATATATACGATGTGTAGCTAGTTTATAGGTATCATTTTCAAACGAACCAGGACTCATTTATTTGCACACAGTTAATTGGTTTCAAGTATTGCTATGTAACAGTAACAATTTCATAAAACATCAACCATTTTTTGTACTCAGTTAAATATATATATATATATATATATATATATATATATATATGCGATTTGTAAGTGAATTGTTTGTAGGTAATTTCATTCTTAAATTAGTTCGTACTAATTTGCATCCAAGCATTACTTTTCCCAGCCGGCTGGGCGGAGGGGTAGCTGTAGAATACATTGAGTGCTTCTCAGCAGAGGGCCAAGACCCCCCCCCCCACGAGTGTCCTGATATGACGCTAAACAATCTGATGGTGAGGTTCCAGTAATGCTGGAGCTTTGGGGAATGTGGAGTACCTTTTCATTGCTAGCGCTCCCAGGTCCACTCTGGCCCGGAGTGGTAGCACCTGATAAGGGTCCTATCTATGGGTTAAATAGAACAAAACCGTGATTTCTTGACTTTACTGTTATTTGCATTTAAACTGAGTATTTATGCTAAACTGAATTGTTTAAAATAGAATTGTTTGACATTTCAACTGCGCACTTATACTAAACTGAATTGCTCGAAATAGAACTGGTTTGAAATCTAAACTGTTTACTTATGCTAAACTGAATTATTTGAATTAGAACTGTTTGACTAAACTGAATAGCTTGAAATAGAAATGTTTTTAACATAGAAACCGTACTTACTCTAAACTGAATTGTTTAATTGACATTGAAACTATTCTTACACTAAACTGAATTGTTTAATATAGAACTGTTTTTGACATTCAACTATGTGTAAACAAAATACGTACTTATAATAAACTGAAATAGCTGAATTAGAACTGTTTGAATAAACTGAATAACTTGGAATAGAAATGTTTTTTTTTTATATATATATAAACTGTATACTCATACTAAACTCCATTGCTTGAAATAGAACTGAATATTTGTATAAAGATGGATTTGGCTTTAAATAGCCTACAAAAGTTGATATGCCATAAAACCCAACCAACCAACCAACCAACCAATCAACCAACCCAAGTATCGCTATTTTTCACTCATAGTTAAATGGCTCCAAGTATTCCTAATTAACACTAATAATAATCTATTTAATAATCATCATTTGTTTGCACACAGTTTTGATAGTTTTATTTGCACATAGTTAAATGGTTTCAAGTATTGTTATTTAACACTTATAATTCTATTCAAAACAATACATTTTTATATCCATCTCAGTCTGTTTACATATATCTGTCTATGAGTGCTACAATATATGTCTATCGACATTCAGTAATTACACCCCATCTGATTTATCTAAATAAATTTAGTTTCTTCAAACCAAAATATTCTTATAAAATAAAAGTGAATATTTTTATGTACTATTTATTTCCGAACTCTACGACATCAAGACACTGTTGCACAAAATAAAATTGCCTAAAATATTTATGTGGGTGTCTACTTATTCTTAGACGGCAACATATCCAGCAATTTGATTTCAGAATACAAATGCTATAGAATATGGTTAGTAATAATACCCAATAATATCCATCTCCACTCTTGACGGAACCCCACTTAAACTAGTAGACAAATTCACTTACCTAGTGAAAACTATTCAAGCTACACGAACCAGACATGCAGGACACTGCTGGAGAAGCAGGGACGAACTCATAAGTGATGTACTCTTATGGACCCCCATCCGTGCTACCAGCACGACATGATGATGATGATGATGATAAATATCCATTATCATCGAATAATATATCATTATGGAAGATAAGATCTTACAATAATTTCTTTAGATAAAGTTACCCATCTGGAACAAAAAAAACTTTTTATCGTAAGAAATAAGAAAGGGCTTGTTCTTTTTTTATTTCAAAGGCAGTCGTAGCGTAACGGGTATCACCATATCAAACAAGTTCAAAACCTGAAAACGGTTATGTTCACTTCACACTAATGTTTCCGGGAAAGATATAAATCGATCTCTTCTCTCCTACCCATCTAGTGTTTAGTGGTGTAATGGTTAAAGCAATGGACAGCGAAATCGTAGAAAGCGAGTTCGAACTCCAGTCGCGTAATTATTTTTAGTTCCGGATAAATACCCTTGGTAAAGGTATTAACCCCCTTATCCTCCCAGCTATGGGCTATATAGTACCACTGCTGTTCTTCAAGAAGGATGGCTTTGGCATTGGATAACCTACTAAGGTTGATATGCCATTAAACAAAGAAACCGAACCAAACCAAACCTACCCAACTATGGGTAAATAATAGGGTGGACTTGGAAATTAAGCCTTATTACAGTAACCGCTCCAATGAGAAGGTAAACTCTGCATTTAAATCTCACTTCAAAATTGATCTTGTGTCACACTCTATTCTTGGTGGATGGGTTGGATATATTCATACATATTTATGGAGGATACAATATATTTATTCACACTTTTAAATAAAAATATGCCCGCATTACATTAATTCACTGCGCAACAACTTAGATATATGATGAATGTGTTGTATAGCCATGAACAACTATACAAACACATATGCAGATGCATGCAGAATCGTAACGACGATACAATATAGACGGACGGCACAGTTCTTTAGAAAAATACACCTCTCACTTTATTTGAAAGGGTTCGAAAAGGTTAATAAAGGTTTTACTGTGTGAGAGGTGAGTTGGAGGCTAAACAGAACTGCAACATATTGACCCCCACTCTTATGGCCATAGCAGCGTTTCTTTCCAGTTCTCCTGGGCTGCTCAACCGGAGGCATGGGGGCCCAGCCTCTCTGAGACATGGTCCTCATTCCAGCTTCTTCGCTCCAAGTGCAACTGCTCAATTGAGTGCTGGTTCTCTCTACCGCATCTTAGCTCCAACTGCCTGAACTTCCTGTCGCAGGTGTTATATAATAATTTGACATCCACTCTTCTTCCTGCGAGCGTCACAATTTTGCACTCAATTCAACCCGTCTACGGTCAAGGTTATATCCTGATATTCCTCGACCGGATGCACCAGTTATTTACACTGGTGCATTTCATATTTCGACAGCTTGGCCGGGGTCAATATATTACAAATGAATATCCTTACTTATTAACAAGAAAAAAATACAAACTTTATTGATAAAACAGTGTGTGTTGATAGAAAATTATTTATTCATGAAAATTATTAATGATAAAAAAAGTTCACATATATAAAAAGAATGGTCTGCATTAAGAAAAGTTAATAATAAACGAAACGTACTAATTGATAAAAGTATTTATTAATATATACTTCGTCAGCACAGATATCCCTGATCCTTTGTCGCCACCCCTCCCTATCGTCCATCGCTTCCGCCAAGTCTTCAGGGCTACATCCTGTATGAGCACAGAGCTGTTGAATGTAGTTTTTAGCTGGTCGTCCTACCTTTGCTCGTCCATGTGAAGGGGTCCACAGGAGTACATCACTTATGAGTTCGTCTCTACTTCTCCAGTAGTCTCCTGCATGTCTGGTTCGTCTAACTTAAATAGTTTTCGTGATGGGTGGTAAGTGGTCGTACAACTGCTGCTTTGTGGGGTGCTGCCTTCATGACTTGTTCAATATTGCTCATAACATTCTTGTGTTTTTGCCGTCAAGCTTTTTTCCGTACGATTAGTTAGCGTCCGTGTAGTGTATCCATACAATTTACTCGTGAAGTTATGGTTAAAGCGATGGACTGCGGAATCGTAGTACACGAGTTCGTACTCCAGTCGCGCTATTACGTTCACTTTGGGGCAAATACCCTTGGGAAAGGTATGAACCCCCTTATCCTCTCAGCTATGGGTTGAATAGTACCACTACTGTTCTTCTAGGAGAATGGCTTTGGCATTAAATAACCTAAAAACAGTTGATATGCCATTAAACAAAGAAACCAAACCAAACCTAAAAAAAAATAATTGATAGAATATTATCCCATTGAGAAAAACACTTGTTGGTTTGGTTCGGCCACGTTATCAACCCCTGTGTGTTATGTAATGGCAAATTTTATTCACACACACACACACACATCCGAACTGGTCCAGCTGGCTGGGGCTGTAGAATACACCGACTATTTTTCAAAAAATAATTATTTTAAAAAACCCATTGAAAAAAATGTTAAACGTAATCAGTAGAAATAAGACTGTTATGATGTTAATTTGGGGTTTGTAAAGACAAACGCTAAATAACATGTAACAATAAAAAGGGTTTATTAGGCTGGTAATAAAAAGGTACAAAAGTCACGTGAGTAGTAAGACTAGCTCAGCGTCCTGCCCTATGTCAATTCATAGGCTTCTACTGAAAACCTTCATTCATCAACTCCACGAGCAGAACAGTTCACTTTCAAGAGGGGTGGAAGGTTTCCTACACAACTAAGACTTAATAAGAAAAATAGATATTACTAAAATAGTTTGTTTGATACAAAATAAGTCTTGCAGAGAAAGAGAAATAATAGCTGAAGAAAAAACTATTAAAAAGAAAACCTTTTGATAAAAATATTCTTTTTGATATAATATATTTATTCTAAAATGTCATAGTTAATTAAATGTATCCTTATTGGTATAAAATGTTTAATATAATTCGGTTCATGCTTTGGGTTTAGTTAGGTTGAGAACCTTTCGGCTCAGCACATGGGTTAGTTAGGTGCAAACTTGATGCAGGTGTTAATGCGTGCGCACGCGGGCGGACGTGTCACTCAGAGATGTTACGATAGCCCTAGACGAAACGAGCTGACAGGGTGTGAATGACGTCCCGCACCGGAAGCGCGCGGAGATTTTTGGGAATTTGAAGAAAGTTATGAGAGTTGAAACTAGACGCCGAACAAGGAGGTTCGACTTTTGGGGCTTGCAGAGGCAAGATGAATTTGTACGCCATGGATGCCGCACGAGATAGGGGCCAGATGAAGAAGACAGCATATAAATATTGTGTCTCTCTCCTTATGTCGAAACCTTTAACTCAAAAGTAATAAAAAGGTTTCGTACCTGAACAAAGAAGTCGTTACGTCTTTTCGAATTTCGAGATTCCTGTGTTCTACGTTATGTATATATGTTACCAGCATTCGATCTCCATTTCTCACATGGCCGTATCTGGCTATGTAACAAATGTATTTATTGACAAGAAAGTATTTATTGATAAGAAAATATTGACAAGAAAATATCTTTTGAGGATTTAAAAAAAGGAGAAATTTGAAGGGAGATTAAAATGGAGAAGAAGGGAAATCTAAAAAGAAAGATTGAATATTTAGAGCACAATCAAAATCGAAATGTGAAATTCAATAAGCAAAATATATCATCATGTTGTACTGCTCGCACGAAATTCTCCTAACTCTCTCACGCCATCCATCGCTTCCTCCAGAAGGTCTTCAAGACGACATCCTGTGTTCGTATCGAGCTGTTCAAGCTGGTCGTTCTATACTCACGCATATCATCCTTTCAGTTTTCTTCCTTTCTTCAATCTTTACTTACCTTTTCATCAGTTTCTTTCACCACAACTTTTTATTCATTTCTCTTCTCTTTTCTCGGCTTCAATTTATTGCTGTAGAATACACCAACTGCATCTATGCAGAGGGGTAAGACCAACCCCACAAATGAGTGTCCTGATAATGACATTAAACAATATGATGTTCAGGTTCAAGCAATACTGGAGCTTTGGGAAATTCGGAGCACCCCTTCAGTGCCAGTGCTCCCAGGTCCACTCTGGTCCGGAATGGTAGCACCCGATAGGGCCCTATTTATGGGTTAAATAGAACGAAATACATACTTATGCTTAACTGAAGTGTTTGAAGTAGAACTGTTTGACTAAACTGAATAGATTGAAATAGAAATGCTTTTGACAATTAAACAGTTGTAACATTTAAACTGTGTGTCTATGGTAAACTGAATTGTTTGAAATGGAACTGTTTTGACATTGAAACTCTACTTACACAAAACTGAATTGTTTAACATAGAAGTGTTTTGTCATTTAATTGTGTGTAAACAAAATCTGTATTTATACTAAACTGAATTAGCTCTGTTTGAATAAACTGAATAGCTTAAAATATAAATGTTATTGATAATTAAACTGTTTACTCAAGCTAAACTGAATTGCTTGAAATAGAACTGAATATTTGTATAAAATGGATTTGGCGTTAAATAACCTACAATGGTTGATATGCCATAAAACACCAACCAACCAATTTGTTGTCGTTCTTTCTATTTTTTTACTATTTACAATCACTCTTTTTGTCTCTTCTATATACTTGAATGGTTTGGTTTGGATTCTTTGTTCAAATGGGGTTATTTAATGCCAAGGCCATATTTCAAGAAGAACAATAGCTGGGAGGATTCGGAGTTATATACCTTTCCCAAGGGTATTTGTCCGAAAGTGAACGTAGTGGCTCGACAGGAGTTCGAACTCGCTAACTATGATTCCGCACTCCAGTGTTTTAACCATTAAACCACGAGAACACACCCCTGTATGTTTGAGTGAATTGTAAGGTTTTCAGGTGACTGATCATCCTGCAATCTCAACTTATCAACCCATCTGAAAGTACAATATGAAACCCTATTCGGCATGCCTTTTAGGTCAGAGCGAGCTAAAAAAGAGGAACAATGGCAAACTTGAAGACGCAAGGCTCCTACTATCGGTTCGGCTACCTTCGGGTTGGTGAGTTGCATTATTGACTCCTTTGTCCCCTATGTATAGCACTATAACCCGGCATAGCTATAACCCGGCATCAGTGCCTGGACCCAGATTTGGGTTCTTGATACGGCTTGGCTCATTAGACTCACATTGCACTGAGACAATGACTAGCACAGACCTGCAGAGTTCGAGTCTCGATTCGTTCCCGACTTACCCATCCCCTTAAACCTCACTTTAATCTGCCTTCGGGTCATTGACCTTGTGTCAAGCTCTATCTGGTGGGAGGCAGGAGTAAATAACACAATATGAAACCCGAAGTAATTATTTGTACGGCACTAACAGCATTATTAACTTATTGCTTAATCTCTGTCTGTCTGTCTGTCTCTCTCACTGTAAATCTTTGCTCATGCGCGTTGACGTATACGTGTGTACAAGTTCTTCAAACCTGCTGTGAAACCCATAAATACCTAAGTTTTCTTTCTTTCTTTTTTTTTTCTTGTGCTGTGCTCTCTGACACTACATTTAACTAACTAAATTTCACAGCGGTTATTCCTCGTTTCTCTCTTTGGGACCAAACGCGTTAACATAGCCTTACTAACTACAAACCGGTAATGTCGCTTGACTCATGTTGAGATTTATTATAAATTGCTACGTAAATAGCTTGGGGACTTACTGACCAACAGGTGTGAATCAGATAATCTAAAATGGACGTAACAAAACGCGTCTCGGTGCGATCAGCGCGAAAAGGTATCCTGCCGGCGGGAACAGACTACAATGGCGGTACATTTAATCAAAAATTCACAGCATGGCTCTGGCCAAGTGGTTTAAACAAAAATCTTCTTTTCCTATTTATCCATCAATCTCTCAAGTAATCATTCTGTACCTTTTATTTGTTTTATCTATCGATCTATCTATCAAAGAGAATCAATTCATAATGTTGCGTAGTCAGATACACGAATATGGCCATGTGTGAAATGGGTGAAATGGACATCGAATGTTCATAACAATAGAACATATAAAGAACATAGGAATCCCGGAATTCGAAAACACGTAACGACTTCTTGTTCAGGTACGAAACCTTTTTATTAACTTTGAGTTAAAGGTTTCGACGTAAGAAGGAGAGACACAATCATCTATGCTGTCTCATTCATTTGGCCCCCAACTCGAGCGGCCTTCATAGGGCGAACGTTCGCCTCGCGTCTGCGAGCTCCAAAAGTCGATCCTTCTCGTTTGGTGTCAAGTACCCAACTCTTTAACTTTGTTCAAATCTCCACAAACCTCCGCACACTTCCGGTGCGTGACGTCACCCGCACCCTGTCACCAGTTTTGTCTCGGACTATTATGACATCTGAGTGACACCTCCATCCGCCTGCACGCGCCCGCGTTAACACCTGCTTCAATGTTGTACCTAACTAACCCATGTGCTGAGCCGAAAGGTTCTCAGCCTAACTAAACTCAAAGGCATGAACTGAAATCCCTCGGCTATTATATAACAATAAGGTTTCCAATGGAATTTATATCAAATATGATGACTGATTGATTAGGTTTCTGATCTTATAACGAACTTTTACTCAAAATACAATAATGAAATAATTAAGAAACTTTATTTCTTTACAAAATTACAATTTCATTTTTTAAACATGGTCCTCATTTACTGCTACGGTATTTATCATACGCCCCACCGGCGTACAAATTTGACACAAGGCCGTTTTCAAGGTGGGTCAGTTCGCATGGCCGAAGCCCACACGCGTCCGGCATGATCAAAAATACCTTCGGTCCCGTCGGCATCCCCCTTATTAGGGACGCCTCAGGCGCCAGGCCTCATTTACAACTACGAATTTTATAAGTGTCTATGGTAAAGCATTAAACTATACCCAGTGACGAAGATTCAGTTACGGAGCTATGGGGTGGACCCCTCGGGTGGTGAAATGGTTTGCAAAATAGATTAGCAAACCTTTACAAGTGAGTTCGAGTCTTACTGGGTGCCCCATTCATACAGCCTTCTTCTACATATAGGCAAACTCGTAAAGGTTTGCAAGTCTAGCGTTATACCTTGGGCACACCATTTTTTGGGATGTCTAACCTTAGTAAGACAGATAAAACTATATTAAACACTTTTTTCTTTATTTTCACGAAAACGGAAACAGGTTCAGGGAAAAGAATACCACCATTTGAAAATGTCTACTTAAGCTTGAAAACACTTTTTTCATCACGGTTCCATTTTGTCGTGATCGAATACGAATCTGCAAGCCGTAATCGAGAAGAGAAATATTTACGAACAACACATTTTAGGATATGATTATTACTTGGGTATGGATTGACCATTGATTAATGGTCACAAAAGAAACCAATAGAAATTAAGCATCTGTCCGTCAGCAACCGAAACAAAATCACCACCGATGTCATAATTCCCTGAGATATTTATGTTACATTCCTAATGATTATTAAAAAAATCATTATTTAATCTTGATTAGCATCTTATTTATTAACGATGTTTCCGTCAAAGTAGCACTTGTTGAAGTGTTCGAAAATCTGCAATGCATATTATGTATTAATATGAAGTAAAAGTTTAGATATTTCAAGGTATGAATGATTTGCATGTTTGATTGTGTAGAAAATATCAATTTATTGGTCATTTCTGTATCGTCAAAAGTTGGGAAAATATTTTCCCAAACTCTCATGAAAAACAGATTATTTTCAAATGCTTCCCCTCCAGCAACCTTAGATGTCATCATCATCATCATCATCATGTCGTACCGCCCGCACGGATATCCCTGACCCTCTCTCGCCACTTTTCACTATCGTTCATCGCCTCAGGCAGATCTTCTGGACTACATCCCGTATCTTCACATAACTGCTGTATGTATGTTCGAGCTGGTCGTCCTACTTTTGCTCGGCCATAAGTGGGGGTCCATAGGAGTACATAGTCCTGCGTGCCTGGTTCGTCTAACTTGGATAATTTTCGTGATGGGAGGCAGGTGGCCGTATAGTTGGTACTTTGTGGGGTGTTGTCGCCAGGACCTGTTTAATATTGCTCGCAACATCCTTGTGAAGTTGCCGTCTAGTGATGTACTTACACAGTAGTAATTTGCTAAAACAAAAGTTACATCACTTTTGTAATAGATCCTCCCCTGATGATAGCCCAAAGTCGGGCAGAAAGTACTAGGGATACATACAACTAATGACAATACCTAAATCAATTCCCCCCGAATACGATAAAAGTAATACGGGAATTCGAAAGGATCCAGAAGAAAATATGTAGACATAAAATGTCTATTATGTTTAATGAAATTTGTATTAACGAAGAAATGCTGCCAATATATATATATATATATGTATATATATATATATATATATATATATATATATATATAATCCGAAGTTTAACTCGCTTTTTTAAGACTTAAGTCCTGCACTTGCTTTATTACGCCACAGGTACTCCTCCCTTAATGTAAATAAAAAAAAATGAATAATAAATGCATAATTTAAGAAAGGTGTTTTAAATCAGACTTTTAAAATTATAATGCAAATTAGATATTCGATGATTTTCATAAACGCCATATATTTTTACACAAAATACAAACTGCATTTTAATTATCTGTGTATATGTATGTGTGTATGGGGTTGGTTTTCTGGGGTTTGGGGCATATCAACCATTATAGGTTATTTAATGCCAAACCAAAGACTTTAAAAATGCTACTTGATAGCTTCTTGCTTAACACTCAGCAATATAAAGTAGGTATCAAGGGTAAAGTGGAACAATCCGGGGAAAGGGGTAGCGCTCTCCCCTACACCTCCGTGTGAGCCTTCGGGTCGTTCTCGACTACGGTTGCTAACTTTACTAACTTTTACTGTTTATATATATATATATATATATATATATATATATACTGTGTATATATATATATATATGTGTGTGTGTATATATATATATATATTTGATTTGTCAACACATAGTTTGTAGAAAACATTTTTAAACAAGCCAGAGCTCATTTGTTTGCAAAAGGTTTCAAGTATTTCTATCAAATACTAATAGTTCTTTTAGGTAGTAATCAATTGCTTGCTCTCGGTTAAAATATATACATGTATATATATATATATATATATATATCATCATCATCATCATGTCGTGCTGGTAGCACGGATATCCCTGACCCTCTCTCGCCACCCCTCCCCATCGTTCATCGCCTCAAGCAGGTCTTCTGGACAACATCCCGTATCCTCACACAGTTGCTGAATGTATGCTCGTGCTGGTCGTCCTACTTTCGCACGGCCATGTGTGGGGGTCCATAAGAGTACATCATTTATGAGTTCATCCCTGCTTTTCCAGCAGTGTCCTGCATGTCTGGTTCGTCTAACTTGAATAGTTTTCGTGATAGGAGGCAGGTGGCCGTACAGCTGGTGTCTTGTGGGGTGTTGCCTCCAGGACTTATTTAAGATTAAGGGGCTAGCTTCAAGGTACGGTTATATTCTTAAAAAAGAGTTATTTTTTTCCTCACACAATTAAGTACTGCTATCGTTCATACGGAGCTAAATGGTTTCAAGTATTTCTATTCAACACTATTAATTCATATTCACACACTGAAACGGTTCCAGGCACTGTCATGTAATACCAATAATTCAATTTCTGTGCATAATTAAAAGGATTCGACGTTATTTATCTCATTCAACATTGCTCATTCTTTTGCGCACAGTGAAATGGTTTCAAGTGTTGCTATATAATAGTAACAATTCAATTTAATATCAGTCATTGATTTGCACTCAGTAAAATGATAAAACAGTTCTATTTGACTCATAACTGGGACAATAACAGGTACTAACACTCCTCATAAGAGTGGTCCTGGGAGTAATGGCAAGGAAGGGGTACTCCACACTCTCCTAAGATCCAATACTGGAAACTCACGATCAGATACGATTTACTGTCGTATGCCGGACATTCATTGAGTGGGATGCATCCCTCTGCAAGCAGCCTTGGTGTTTACTCCAATCAGGTGGCAGGAAAAGTGGATGCAATTTGATTTTAAGAGTTTTAGAATGGTTACGGACTCGACCAGAACTAGAACTTAATTCTGCTTTACATATTAACGACCGTAACCCTATCTAACTTCTGTTTATTCATTATGGATTGCTTTTAAAACATTACTACCACCCTATTTATTCATTCTGAAAAGAAATTTCTTTTGTGTCTACTGAAGCGTCGATTGTATTTTTGATGGATGAGCTGAACGTGAATATTTTGGCAACCTCATTTATTTTTCAACCGATGAAAAATAACAGTAGAAAATAAATGACAATTATGATGTTCAGGTTGAAAAGAAACCTGGCCAAACTATTATTTATATACTTAAAGACTTATTCTAGTATATATAAATGTTGCGTTCTGGTTAGTGAACGCTTGTAATATTAAATAAAGGACAAACCACGATATCAGAGGAAATAGAGATATATTCTCAGGAAAAAATATATTAAATAGAGAGACTATTAGTAGACAAGAACATAGGATTAGTGAACGCTTGTAATATTAAATAAAGGACAAACCACGATATGAGAGGAAATAGATATATTCCCAGGAAAATGTATATAAAATAGAAAGACTATTAGTAGACAAGAATAATAGGATTAGGGGATACATATTAAAGATATACCCCAACGATAGTATTAGCTTCCGTTATTACGGTAGCAAGTAAGGTGATCTTGTGCAATCTCCAGTCTCCAACGCTCTAATACTATTCTTATAAGAAGCTGCTCTTCACCTTCTAGTCTTCTCTGGTATTAGTAGCTACTGCTATATATGGCAGATGGACTTGTTCATTGTGTGGAAAAAGGTGGGTGATACCCGACAATAAATAAATGTGTATCAAAAATATTTTCGTTTTATGGAGACTTTTAATGCAATTTTTTTTCATGTAAAATGTCTGATAACTTATTTTTGGGGACCAGTAAAAGATCCGGAAGAAAGACTCGAACTCAGAATTACGTGAAACGAATATATATACGAAAGTATAAATACAGCCTAGGTAAAAGGGTATTGAACGTCAGTCTGACTGCCAAAGTGTTAGACTGGAGTTAACTTCACACTGAGATGAATCATCATCATCATGTTGTGCCACTAGCACAGATATCCCTGACCCTCTCTCGCCACCCCTCCCTATCGTTCACGCTTCTGGCAGGTCTTCAGGGTTACATCCCGTATCCTCACATAGCTGCTGAATGTATGTTCGAGGTGGCCGTCCTGACTTTGCCCTTCCATATGTGGGAGTCCACAGGAGTACATCACTTATGAGCTCGTCCCTACTTCTCCAGCAGTGTTTGTCTAACTTGGATAGTTTTCGTGATGGGAGGCAGGTGGCCGTATAGTTGGTGTCTTGTGGGGTGTTGCCACCAGGACTTGTTCAATATTGCTCGCAGTATTCTTGTGGAATTGCGGTCTAGCTTCTTCTCCAGCAGTTTTATTAGCATCCATGTAGTGCATCCCTGCAGCAGTATCGATACGACAGCTGCCTGGAAGAAACGGAGTTTCATAAAACTGAGATGAATATTCTCCCAGTATTCATAGTCATAGGAAGAGTTCGTTATAGTCCGTAAGGTTCTGCTGAACCATTATCAGGACTTCGAGTGGTTTTATTAGTGATGTTAAAATAACGATGTATGTATGAAAAGTATAAGAATATATAAGAACTTAACTTTTTTTGTTATAAACGCCCAACTTTTTCATTTTATACAACTTTTCCAAAGTTTTTATATATCTTTACACTTTTTATACATCCATCGTTATTTTAACATCGCTAATAAAACCCCTCATAGTCCTGATGATGGTTCATGAGAATCGAAACGCTATAGTGTCGACTTTGTTTCTCAATAAATCTCTCCGTCTACTTGGATTAACTTGTTAGCAATTTTTCTTTACAAACTGTCGGATTAGTGTTCGCCAGTGGCCCGGGAGACCTGGGTTCAGTCCCAGGTCGAGTCATACCAAAAACTCAAAAAATGGTACTTGATGCCTCCTTGCTTAACACTCAGCATTATAAGGTACGGATCAAGGGTAAAGTAGAGCAATCCAGGGAAGGAGTAGCGCCCTCCCCTACACCTTGGTGTAGTAGCTATCGAAAAGGGAGCCTTCGGGTTACCCTCGACTATGGTCGCCAACTTTTTATTTTCTTCCATATATGATATAAATATGTGGAAGTTGGATAAATCAAACACTTAACTCAAAATTAGATGTGTGATATTTCGTTCGGCTTCATTTCATCTTCCCGAACTTCTTTAAGACCTTTCTTCCTCGTTTTTTGCTTTCATCCATGTTTACGGGAAGATGGAATAAAACTGAACGAAATATAATACATCTAAATTTGAGTTAAGTGTTTGATTTATCCAACTTTCCACATATTTCTATCATACTGTCAGATTCACTACAATCTATCATTTCAACATACTATATATATATATATATATATATAAAATGTACCATTTACGGGTGCATCAAACATTATCTCTTGCTCCTGATTTCAGAAATAAAGAATAAACATGGTGATTATAAAAAGCCCATTTATTTCCAAGAAACGGCATTTTGTCTCGAACCGGTCTCAAAAGGAAGATGTGGAATGATTTTGCCTCATCACCAGGGCAAAATATTGATAATAATTAATAATTTGTATTATATACATTTATATTAATTGATAATCCGTAGATCCTTCTCCCACATAATCCCCAATGCGGTGAGCAGTTTCACGTAAGTTCCAACTTTTCAAATCGAACGCCTCAATTCATCTTCCAAGCATTTGTATTTCTCAGCTTCTCCATGACTGCCTCTAGTCAACCCACGAGTACTTACTGAGCTTCCATTATTTACTTTGGCAGTAATGACCCTAAACCTATTACCTGTAAATCAGGCCTTCGCAAATCTTTGAAACATACGCTATCTAGAATCCTGAGGAAAATGTTCGTCTTTACTTTAAAACTTACGTTACTGGTACTGATTTCGTAGAAGTCTAAATCAGATATGTAATATAATGATCGAGGGATTTCGTTTTATATATCTTGCCTTTGGGTTTAGTTAGGCTGAGAACCTTTCGGCTCAGCCCATGGGTTAGTTAGGTGCAAATTTGGGTGCAGATGTTAACGCGCACGCGGGGAGGACTTGTCGTTCACAGATGTCAAAACAAAAATCCAAGATAGAAAATTGTGACTTGGCGATGTGAATGACGTCATGCATCGGAAGCGCGCGCGGAGGATTTGGGGGATTTTGAAGAAGGTCAGTTAGTTGAGTCTTGCGGTCCGAAGAAGAAGGGTGACTTTCGCTAGCTCGCAGTGACCTTGTGGCAGGTGCCACACGTGTTGGGGTGGGGTGCAGATAGAAAAGCCAGCATAGAAAGATTGTGCCTCTCTCCTTATGTCTAAAAACCTTTTAACTCAAATGTAATAAAAAATGTCGTACCTGAACTAAGAAGTCGTAAGTGTTTTTCGTGTTTCAGGATTCCCATGTTCTATGTATATATGTTAGGAACATTCTATGTACGTTTCACATATCCGTATCATGGGTAGGGTATAGATATATAATTCATTGCCAACGTCGTCTCAGTACATTGTGTGTTGTTATTGTTTGCACACTCAGGTAGAGCTAATGAACAACAAAATACCAACAAAATAATCCATGTGTCCTGTCTGCTGCTAAATTGAAATGGAATTCATATAATTATTTTCATTTCTATTCTTTGAATTTTATTTGATTTTTTTACAGTGGGTTATTTTCTGTTGTTCTTACATGTGCGCCGTTTAAATTAAATAAAGTCATTAGTTTTCTTATCCTATTTAACAAACCCTCCGCTCGGCAGGATATGACACAAGGTCAATTTTTAAGCGGAGTTTAACAGGTTTCAATTCAGAGTTTTCCCACGCCTAGACTAGTGTCTTAACCAAGGCTGAAGAACCTAGTCTGTCCTACTATTTACCCATAGTTGGAGGGAGAATAATTGGATTCATAGCTTTCCCAAGGGTATTAGTGCTATGTGAAATGCAATCAGTCTCGTCCAGGATTTGAACTCGTGTCGCCGTGTTCATTTCCTACGACGATAACCATGACACCACGGGCACCTCCACTAAATTAGTTTTCTTATATGTGTCAAGTGAGGAGATTAAGAGGATTTTAGACGTACGTTGTACGTTTTCCTAAACAGTTTGGTTCACAAAGTATGACGCTTCAATGCATGTCCGTGTGTGTATATATAAAATGTATTTGTCATATAAAAGGATAATGAGGTAACGATCCATAAGTATAAAAATATAATCTGCTTCTTTCCTTCTCCTCTTATTAACTCAAATGTACAAAATAGTGCAGTAAAGGAGAAGATTGAAGGTGGCTGAGTTTCTATGCACATCGGGGCAAGATAAGAATCTTGAGTGAACCACTTCTTCATTTTTTTTTTGCAATTTCGGCACTGGCACAAGTCAAATTATTTAACGATCCCAGTTTCTCAACACCAGGTCCTTCTCAAGGCACCCATTTTTTTTTTAGATTATGCTCGCTTTCAATTCCTGGGAGTCTGTTTCTTCACCCTTCTCGTTTTTGCATACAAGGTCATATCAAGGCCAAATCACCTTTAGTTTCAGCTCACTTCTTTTCTTTCACGAGTTCGACATTATCTCGAGCCATTTGATCGTCTAAATTTCCCCCTGCTTTTCTGCTTTCGCCAGTCTGTTTCTTCACTCTTCTCTACATCGTGCGTCTCGAACAGCTCAGCCATTTCTCTACTCTGAACCTTAGACAGATCGGCGTAAGGCTATAACTCAAAGCGAAGTGACATCTAAAGATTCCTCTACAGGCTCCTTCATCTTCTTGGGGTCGAAAATCTTCAGTATCTATATAATTTTCCGGACGCCTACGCAATCCTCGTAGTCACACTCCTTTTTTTGGCATGCGACCCAACCAATTCCCATGGCATTTCCCCCGTGTTTTGTTTACTTTGGAAACAGGTGGACATCCTGTTGTACCACACACGTAATCCACGTGGCATACTTCTGTGTTCTTGAGTTATATACCGATGGTACTGTGGCCTTGTTAGGGTCCAGAAAGAAAAATAAAAAGAAAGGAATTGAGTTAAACAAATATATTAACAAAGAACAGTAATTTAACAAAACGAATGAGAGGGTTACCAGCGAGACTGTTTTGGTCGGACTGCAAAGGCTGTCTACCGGAATATTGCCGCCTGCCTAAGAGCAGTACCTACTGCCGCGAGAGTTCATGTGTATGTGTGGGTGAATTACCATAACAGATGGCTACTTGGAAAATGCCCAAATGATGGTTGTGTCAAAAAACCGACTATAATTTATAATGAATTAAGTCAAACCGAATCCCATTGGCTTTAAACGGTAATAGATATATCTTATGGAGGCAATGCCATTCTCTTTGATTTTGTCAATCGAAATGGCTTCGAACTGACGAAGAGAAAAGCAGAAGATACCCCGCAACAACAATTACCGACGCCGACTACGCCGATGACATAGCGATACTGGCAAATACACCTGACCAAGCCGAAACACTTCTGCATAGTTTGGAACGAGCAGCAGCAAGCATAGGCCTCCATGTTAATGCACACAAAACGGAATATATGTGCTATAACCAAACGGGGGACATCTCCACTCTAGAAGGAACCCCACTTAAACTAGTAAACAAATTCACGTACCTAGGAAGCAGCGTCGAATCAACCGAAAAGGACATCGAAACGAGGTTAACGAAAGCATGGACAGCTATCAATAGGCTATCGATTATATGGAAATCAGACCTAACCGATAAAATGAAACGCAGTTTCTTCCAGGCAGCGGTCACATCGATACTGCTATATGGATGCACTACATGGACGCTAACAAAACGGCTGGAGAAGAAACTAGATGGCAATTACACAAGAATGCTGCGTGCAATCCTGAACAAGTCCTGGCAGCAACACCCCACAAGACCCCAACTGTACGGCCACCTGCCCCCTATCACGAAAACTATTCAAGTTAGACGAACCAGACATGCAGGACACTGCTGGAGAAGCAGAGATGAACTCAAAAGAGATGTACTCTTATGGATCCCCACACATGGCCGCGCAAAAGCAGGACGACCAGCTCGAACGTACATTCAGCAGCTATGTGAGGATACGGGTTGTTGTCCTGAAGACCTACCTAGGGCGATGAACGATAGGGAGGAGTGGCGAGAGAGGGTCAGGGATATCCGTGCTGCCAGCACGATATGATGATGATGATGATGATGGAGGCAATTGAGGCAATTAGTCAAGGCGAATGAAAACTCTGAATTCAAACTCGTTAAACTCCGCTTAAAAACTGACCTTGTGTCATATCCTACCCGAGCGGAGGGGTTGGGTAAATATGGTAATGAATCTATCTATCGCATGCTAATGTTAAACCTTTCGGTTTTTAGACTTTCAACAGGGCGTGTAAATAACTAACAGTTTTAAAATCTAAACGTTTAACCTTGGTAATCACTTCTACGACTGAAAACAACTTTGATTACCTTGGGGATTTTTAATCTCCATATATTTTGATAATATATGGAGATGAACGTACTTGGGAAACGTACGGCGCCTTCCTGAATCCATTCCATCCAGAAGTCAAACGACTCATGCGAAGACTTGAATGAATAGATAGAATAGGTAGACTCGAAGTGTCTATTCTGTTTAATTAAACAGGTTTAATAACGAACATGCTGCACACACACGCACATATAAACACACAAATACACACGAATACATATAGGGGGGTCTTCGTGGTGTAATGGTTAAAGCGATGGACTGCGGCATCGTAGTAAGTGAGTTCGTACTCCAGTCGCGCTATTACGTTCACTTTTGGGCAAATACCCTTGGGAAAGGTATGAACCCCCTTATCCTCCCAGATATGGGTTGAATAGTACCACTACTGTTCTCCTAGGAGAATAGTATTGGCATTAAACAACCTACAAAAGTTGATGTGCCATTAAACAAAGAAACCGAAACCAAACCAAACGAATATATATATGTGTGTGTGTGTGTGTGCGTAGTTAAATTTTCATTTAAGCATGATCGAGTATATAATAAAGACACATTTTGTCTATATAATTTGATTGAGATCTTTCAAGTTTCTAAGTGACTCGGTTTCAGGTAGGAATTGGTGAATGAATTTACCAAAATTGTCCCGAGCGATTTCGGACATTTCATAGGCCATCATCATGGGTGGCTTGCAAGTGTAAACAGTGTCTTTTAAGAGTTTTAAAGGTTGCATTCCAACAAAACTCAAAACTAAATATAGAGTCCCATGGGAAACTTTAGCGGTGAGAGAAAAATGTGCACTAGTGAAAACAGCCTACAAAAACTATCGAAAAAACCCAACAAACACAAATGCCTTAAAACTAAAAACGGCACAATATCACTTAGCAGGCATATATATAAAGGAACAGACAGAATACATTCAAAATCAGATAGATAAGATTAGAGACTCGGTGGAAGATAGCCTGGCAAACAATAAACGAAGTGAGTAGAAGAAAGAACACAGCCAAAGCAAAACTGAAAGCAGCAAACCAACAAGAAAGAATAAAACTGTGGAAACAGCACTTCGAAAACTTACTAGGAAACTCACCGAAAATAACACATGAACCAATCACCAGAATAATTAGCAAACAATTAGACATTAAACTAAGACCGTTCACACAAGAAGAATTCGACTCGGTTCTCAGAAAAATTAAAAATAGGAAAGCTGCAGGGCTGGACGAAATTCCCCCGGAAGTATGGAAGACGAGACAATTCGACGACATACTGCTCCGACATTGCAACACAGTATACAATCAAAATCCGATAGATAGATGGATGAAGGGATGCATACTCCCCTTCCCTAAAAAGGGGGACCTCGGATTAGCCAAAAACTACCGAGGCATAACACTTACATCCATAGCAGCCAAAATCTACAATGCCCTACTACGAAACCGCATAGAACCCAAAATCGTTAACATACTTAGAAAAAACCAAAATGGCTTCCGAAAAAATAGATCAACGACCTCACAAATATTAACCATCCGTAGAATCCTTGAAGGTGTACGGGTAAAAAACTTACAAGCGACATTAATATTTGTTGACTTTACCAAGGCTTTCGATTCCATTCACAGAGGAAAGATGGAACAAATCCTACTAGCGTACGGCATACCTAAAGAAACCGTAGCGGGAATAACGATTCTCTATAGAAACACTAAAGTAAAAGTACGATCACCGGATGGAGACACAGAATACTTCGACATTGTAGCAGGAGTACTACAAGGGGACACGCTGGCCCCGTACCTCTTTATCATTTGTCTAGACTACGTACTTAGAACATCGATTGACAAAATCAAAGAGAATGGCTTCGAACTGACGAAGAAAAGAAGCAGAAGATACCCTGCAACAACAATTACCGACGACGACTACGCCGATGACATAGCGATACTGGCAAATACACCTGACCAAGCCGAAACACTACTGCATAGTTTGAAACGAGCAGCAGCAAGCATAGGCCTCTATGTTAATGCACACAAAACGGAATATATGTGCTATAATAAAACGGGGGACATCTCCACTCTAGAAGGAACCCCGCTTAAACTAGTAGACAAATTCACGTACCTAGGAAGCAGCGTCGAATCAACCGAAAAGGACATCGAAACGAGGTTAACGAAAGCATGGACAGCTATCAATAGGCTATCGATTATATGGAAATCAGACCTAACCGATAAAATGAAACGCAGTTTCTTCCAGGCAGCGGTCACATCGATACTGCTATATGGAGGCACTACATGGACGCTAACAAAACGGCTGGAGAAGAAGCTAGACGGCAATTACACAAGAATGCTACGTGTAATCTTAAAGAAGTCCTGGCGGCAACACCCCACAAGACACCAACTGTACGGCCACCTGCCCCCTATCACGAAAACTATTCAAGTTGCTGGAGAAGCAGGGACGAACTCATAAGATATGTACTCTTATGGACCCCCACACATGGCCGTGCAAAAGCAGGACGACCAGCACGAACATACATTCAGCAGCTATGTGAGTATACGGGATGTTGTCCTGAAGACCTCCCTAGGGCTATGAACGATAGGGAGGAGTGGCGAGAGAGGGTCAGGGATATCCGTGCTACCAGCGCGAGATGATGATGATGATAACATAACAAAACTACACAATCAGCGATTTGCCGATGAATTCAAAAAACAGAATGCTATCAACAGAAAGCGCAAATTATCAAAAAATATGGAGTATTAAAAAAATTCTGGAGGCATTTTAAAATATTGTCACTATATATACACACACACATATATATATATTGGGGGGCATGTGTGTGTATTTACAAACTCCTGCACAGGAACATAATGTAATACAAGGTCAGTTTTAAGTGGAGTTTAACCAGTTTGAATTTAGACTTTTCCTTCTCCTAGCCTGGTTGCCATATGAAAGCTAAAGTACTCATCTTCCCATAGCTGGAAGAAGAATAGTAGAATTCATACGTTTACCAAGGATATTAGTGAAATTTGAAATGCAATCAGCCTTGTCCAGGTTCAGAAAGACGATAAGTATTACAACACGTGCACCTTCACTATATATATATATATATATATATATATATATATATATATATGTAGAAAACTGATAACAACGATCCAAGTGGAAGGAATGACTCACTCACGGGTCGACACTATAGCGTTTCGGTTCTACTGAACCGTCATCAGGACCATGAGGGGTTATATTAATAATTTTAAGTTAACGATGGATTTTTAGAAATGTTAAATACAAAAACCTAGGCGAATGTATATATATATATATATATATATACTATATATATATATATATATATATATATATATATAATACTTTAAGTAGATTAAAGCAACAGATAAAGTATCCTGTATCATCGGATAATTTTCTAAAATCTAACTGATAAAAAAAAAATAGATGAAATATTCAATAACATACATAAATTTTAAAATAAAAACTGTGTAATCATTGACACCGATAAGAATTTAATAAAAAAATGAACGAAAAAATTATTAAGTAGACTTCAATCAGAAATAAGTTATATTCCTAAATTTTCAAAAATAAATTTACAATTAGTTTTTTTTTAAAATTCTATTTAAAACTTTCAAATATGTTTATTGATAATAAGATTAAAAAAATCTAAAAAAAAGATCAACACTGAAGAAACTGTGCAAGTGAAGATATTATGAAATAACTTATACGAATTGGAAGTTTAATTTTTTGTGCGTTGGGGAGATATAACAAATTTCCGTTTTTTTTTTTTGTAACTATTCAAATTATAAAACGATACGATAAAAAAATATTCCCCGGGGTTAACGGTCAAAAGAAAAGATTTTATCGAATCCATCTGAAGAATCCATCAAAAACAGATGAAATAAATTCATAATTGAATATACTTACTGATTTTCTTATTTCTCAATAATATTTTTCTTTGTATAAAGTATTTGTCACTCCCTCCCACCAGTCTCGACACAAGGTCAATGACCTGAAGGTCGGCTTAAAGTGGGGATTAGGGGAGGAGAAGGTCGGGCATGAACCGAGGCTCAAACCCTGCTGGTCTATTCTGGTCATCGGTCCACTTAGTTCAATGTGGGCCTGATGAACCTTGCTGGTCTTGGACCCAAATCTGCGTCCAGGCACGTATGCCTGATTATAGCTTAAACTGGACAGCAAGGTCCAATGCTATACAAGGAGGACAAAGGTATCAATGTTGCAGCTCGCCCACCCGAAGATGTCCCAGCCGAAGCAGGGGAGCCGTTCGGCCTCGAATCTGCCATTGGTTTTGATACCCTGTCCGGCAAGAATGCCAGACGACCCAGCAAATGCCAGCGTAAGCTTATTTATATGTCTACATACGTGGTGAATTCAATAAGTTTCCAGACTTTTTTGTGTAGGCATTTAAAATTGTCGTAGACTCTTGAAGAGTTAGAATATAATAATTTGTTATACATCTTATGAGATGACTGACCAATTTTTATGATTTCACGTTCAAATGAACAGCTACAGCAGTAATTGGAATACACCCTACTAAAGCCTGATTGTTACTGCTAATGAATTTCAAAAATGCAATCTGGACGTGAGGACACTTTAAAAGAACAATATGCAATAAAATTCTGTTTTAAACTTGGAAAAAATGCCACGGAAACGTATGGATTGCTTCAGACGTTTCGATTATCTTGCATGAATCGAGTATCGGTTTTTGAATGGCATAAGAGATTCAAGGAAGGCAAGGAGTCTGTGAGGGATGCTGAGAGGTGTGGGAGGAGAAAGTAAGTCAGAAGACCAGAGTTGATTGGCCAAAGGGTTAGGGTTAAGCTTTGGGTTACTACGTTGAGGTTTTATGGGAGTTCAGGAAGAGATTCCGTTGGAAGAGGCCAGCGCGCTTGAAATCGGGTCATTGGCATTTCCACCAGGACAATGCACCAGTCCATAACTCAATCCTTGTCACAGACTATTTGATCAAGATGGGCATCAAGACATTTCCTCACCCTCCTTATAGTCCAGACCTTGCTCCCTGTGACATTTGGTTATTCCCTAAGCTCAGAGGCTGTCGTTATGAGACAATTGAGGAGATGAAAAAGGTTGTGAGGAAGGTCACTGACACGCTCACACAAAAGGACTTCCATGTGGCCTTCCAGAAGTTGTTGGAACGGTACAACAAGTGCATTGCAGCCGGAGGGGGTTACTCCGAATAGGACTAGAGTTTCATGTGTGTACTATCAATAAAACTGCCCATACGAAAAAAGTCTTGAAACTTATTTACTGATCCTCGTATATTATGAAGTTTACATACAGCTTTTAATTTGGATAATTCCGTTTGCATTTAGAATATATATATATATATATATATATATATATATATATATATATATATATATATATATATATAATACGTAATCAAGATGAAAGGAGTCTGACACTGATTCTTATGGATTGGAGAGAACCAGTGTCAGGAGAATAACCGCAGACAAGACGAAATCCCTTTTTTTGTCAAAGTACTCAACGCAAAAGAGAATACAACCTGAGGTAAGCATCGTCATTGCTTTAGTTTCTCACACTGACCCGTTGTAACTGATTTGGAACATCAGCTGTCATTTTAAACTGAAATAACGTTAACTGCCCAGTGTTCAGATATCGACATTTAGTCTGTTTTGAAAGTTTTTCTTGTCAAATTATCAATTCCTTTCCTTGAAGAAAATATCGACTGGAAACAGTAGCGTTGGGAAAATATAAAGGTATGTGAAAACAATGTGTCAGAAATGGCTGGCGGACTGATATATTTCCGATCGATCTCAGATACAACTGTTTCATTATCATCTCACCTTCAACCTGATTAATCTTAGACTTACACCAACAAACAAGAAGAAGCATACGAAGAAATCCAGAATAAGCTTGCCCAGTCGGCTGGGGCTGTAGAATACACTGACTGCACCTTTGCAGAGGAGTAAGACCCCCCCCACCGTCAATGAATGTATTGGATATGACACTAAACAATCTGATGGTGAGGTTCCAGTAATGCTGGGGCCTTGGGGAATACGGAGCACCCCTTCATTGCCATTGCTCCTAGATCCACTCTGGCCCGGCGTGGTAGCACCTGATAGGACCCTATCTGTGTGTTAAATAGAACTAACGGCATACTTATGCTAAACTGAATTGTTTGATTAAACTGAATAGCTTGAGATAGAAATGTTTTCGACAATGAAACTGTACTTACATTTAAATTGCGTGTTTATGCTAAACGAAATAATTTGAAATTGAACTGTTTTTGACATTGAAACTGTACTTATACTAAACTGAATTGTTACAAATAACTGCTTGAATAAACTGAATAGAAATGTTTTTGACAAACTGTGTAATCATGCTAAACTGAATTGTTTGTAATTGAACTGATTATATACATAAATATGGATTTGGCGTTAAATAACCTACAAAAGTTGATATGCCATAAAGCCCAACAAACCAAACCCAAACCAGAATAAGTTCCTAAGTACCACAGCATGGATATGACATTCCTACTGAGTGACGACAACCTAACTAAGCCTAGTGATATTATGAGGTATTGCTGGGGTATTCTAAGCAAGGGGTAAGCACGGTTTTGTTGCGAAACCAGTCATTTGATGAAGGCTTTGTTGGAAGCATCACTGTTATTTTCAAAGCATTCATTCTACATATATATATATATATATATATATGCTCCAGCCGGGAGTCGATCACTCTCGCGAAGGAATTATCGGTTATCACTCTTATAGTGAACAGCTTCTCTAATGAACTGAAAAATCAATAGCCGTTAAGCGTATATGTGTAAACAAAAAAAAGTAATTCATATGCGTTAAAATCCCTTTGCCTACGCTGAGTTTGCTGTGGATGTGCAGTAAGATATTCGATTGGCGTAAAGTTAGCCAGGTTTTGATCTACCACTTGAAGCATCTCGCTTGTCTAGCCACATTGATGAGTTGTGATACAACGAAACAGTCTATAGATTACTAAGGCAAGGTTCTTCGAATAAATTGAGCTCTTAGTAACCGTTAAGCGGATATATGTAAACAAAACAAATGTGCCTCATAAGCGTTTAAAATTCCTTCGCTTACGTTAGTTTCCTCGTGGCTGTACGGTAGAATCTTGAGTTGGTGTATGAAGCAGTCGGGTTTCGATCTCAGCTTCCAGAATCTTGCGTGTCTAGCCACATTGAAGTGTTGGGATACAATGAAACAGTCAGTCTGTGGATGACACTACATATATATATATATATATATGTATTCACTAATGCGACATATGGTGAAAAGATTTAGACCCCATGTAAGTTGTGTGTGTGTGTGTCTGTGTGTGTGTGTGTGTCTGTGTATTTGTGCGTGATTTACTTAAATATTAACAGCCGAGGCAGCTGGGGCAGTAGATTAGTCTAACTGCATCTCTGCAGAAGAGTAAACCTTCCAAATCAGTCTTGGATATGACATTAAACTATCTGATGATTAGACTCCAGTTCCGGATTTTGAGGAATGTTAAGTGCTCTTCACTGCCATAACTCCCATGTCCACTCTGACACGTGGTGACAGTAACTGTTTGGATTCCTTCAATAAATCTGGACGTGAGGACACTTTAGAAGAACGATAGGCAATAAAATTCTGTTTTAAACTTGGAAAAAATGCATGCCACAGAAACGTATGGAATGCTTCACACTGCTTTTCGACCATCTTGCACGAATCGAGCATCAGTTTTTGAGTGGCTAAAAAGATTCAAGGAAGGCAGGGAGTCTGTGAGGGATGATGAGAGGTGTGGGAGGGGTAAGGAAGTCAATAGACCAGAGTTGATTGGCCAAAGGGTTAGGGTTAGGGTTACTATGTTGAGGTTTTAAGGGAGTTCAGGAAGAGATTCCTGGGGAAGAGGCCAGCACTCTTCAAATCGGGTCAATGGCATTTCCAGCGGGTCAATGCACCCGTCCACAACTCCATCCTTGTCACAGACTATTTGACCAAGATGGGCATCAAGGCAGTTCCTCAGCCTCCCAATAGTCGAGAACTGTCTAAACATTTCCTATCCTTGAAACCATTTAGCTGTGCGTAACGAAATGACTGATATCAAATTAAAGTATTGGTCGAAGATAACAATGCTGCGTGTAGAAATACAACTATGAATGTTAGATAGGAATACTTGAAACAATTTAACTGTGTACGAACAAATGAGTGCTGGATCGATATAAAATGTTTATTTACAAATCTCTCACACACACAGACACACATACACATACATGTCAAAGTTTTAGCATCAAATAACGCACAAAGGAAGATATGCCATTAAACACAACTAACCCACCTTACTAAGTACAGAAGGACTTGACGCGGTTTAATAAATAAATTATATTTGATATTTTTTCCTAGAGAAATCGAATATGTTTAAAGGCTCCTGAAAAAAAAATAGATTTATTGATCAAACAAAAAGGTGATATCCATAAAGATATTACGATAATATATAACTATCTTAAGTGTCATGGTGTTCGTCTCCTCAGGTTACATCGTTACAGACACTTCCCCCATTAATGAGCAGAATTTGAATTTGTACAAAGATTCGAAATGAACTTATTTATTATTTATTCGAGGGACAAACATTACTCCTTATTCAGCAAAGTACGGTCTTCCTAATAGCTTAATCCGTTGATATATTTTCAAAGATAGAACTTTGAAAACATTATGTAAAGGTTTCAGTTGAAATGTGGAACGCCGTGTTGACCCAAAAGCAGAATCTATAGAAGGGGAGAAGAGGGAGAGCAAGTGGCAGAGTAGGAAGAATAATTGGGAATAAAAGAGGGGGAATCATTACATGAACGGACCGTTGGAAAGCCACTGACAGCCAACGCCATCTGGAAACAATCACTGAGAATCAAGGGAGGCTACAATTTCACACTCTCTTCCAAAATCAATCCTACACCCAAAGCGCCATGTTAACTCTTCAAGATTTCACTTCTGATTCAATATCCTACTGCGCGGAAATATATGAATTTATTAACAAAAGAAAATCTTTTATAACTTACACATAAATATATATATATATATATATATATATACGAGGTGCATTCAATAAGTTTCCAGACATTTTTTGTATGGGCATTTAAAATTGTTGTAGAAACTTGAAAATTCAGTATGTTATTGCTATACATCTTATGAGCTTACAGATCAATTTTTAGGATTTCAGGTTGAAAGGAACAGCTACAGCAACAATTGGAATAAATCCTACTAACGCCTGATTATCACAGCTGGTGAATTTCAAAAATGAAATCTAACACTTTAGAAGAATGATATGCAATAAAATTCTGTTTTAAACTTGGAAAAAATGCATGCCACAGAAACGTATGGAATGCTTCACACTGCTTTTCGACCATCTTGCATGAATCGAGCATCAGTTTTTGAGTGGCATAAGAGATTCAAGGAAGGCAGGGAGTCTGTGAAGGATGATGAGAGGTGTGGGAGTAGTAAGGAAGTCAATAGACCAGAGTTGATTGGCCAAAGGGTTAGGGTTAGGGTTACTATGATGAGGTTTTAAGGGAGTTCAGGAAGAGATTCCGTTGGAAGAGGCTAGCACTCTTCAAATCGGGCCATTTGCATTTCCACCAGGACAATGCACCAGTCCACAACACCATCCTTATCACAGACTATTTGACCAAGATGGGTATCAAGACAGTTCCTCACCCCACCCCTATAGTCTAGACCTTGCTCCCTGTGACTTTTGGTTATTCCCTAAGCTCAGATGAAAAAAAGACCTGGGGTAGGACCTAGGGTCAAACCCAGTTGTGATGACTATGTCTGGTGTCATATATGTTTATTTACAAGAATGTTTCAACGAGATTCACAGAACATTCAGTCGCTGGCAACGATTAAGTATGTTGACCTATTTTATCTGAAGAAAAATCTGTCTATTTATTTGCTAATTTCTGTATTAAGGAAAATGTGGTGATATATAAGGCGTATTTGAGAGACAACAAAAAATTGGTAGTTGTCTTAACACAACATACAGAAATTCCACCGACATTTTAAACCTCACCAGTGTCGTACAGGAAATTTAGGTAAGTGACAAGTGTAGTTCCATCTTGATTACCATTTTTTTATGATGATGTTGACAGTTTCCAGCGTTGCCTTTGCTATTGATACGTTTTTTTTTTTTTTATTAAACTGGTGAATCTGCAATAGCTGCATAAGGAGCTTTTCGTGCACATGTCATGCTACATAGGAATGATGCTGTTCTGAATAGAAAACCGACTCTGCTGTGTAGAAGAATTTTAAAAAGGGTTAGCCATTGTGAGTATGGGGCAAACATTGCTACTTGTCTAAGTCCATTTGCATCACAGAGATAAAAGTTTAAAATGTTCGTGCTATTTTTGTTTCACCCTGGAAATAGAATTTATATCGTAGTAATATATATATATATATATATATATATATATATATATATATATATATATATATATATTAAACAAGGTGACTTTCATTTTTTAGTCATATACCTCAACCCGACAGACAGCAAGACATTGTGTGTGGGTGTGTGTGTCCGTGTGTACGCAAGCATGCATATGTGTGTATGTATGTGTTCGATTTACTACATACAGAAGACTTACCTTCTTTTGATAAATAAACTCAATCGAATATTCGATCTTTTTTTATATAGAATTCGAACCTGAAAAATACGTTCTGGAGAAAAAATTAATTCATTGGTAAATCAGAAAAGGTGATACCCATTAATATATATGGTTCAAGTGGTCTATTCCTTTCCCACACACACACGCATATATATATATATATATATATATATATATATATATATAAGTGTGCTGAAAAAGTTTCGAGACTGAAGCCTCATTCGATCAAATTTACCAAAACAGAAATGAATAATGAATAATACGTTTATTTTATTCAAAATAATCTCTTTTACATTCAACAGATTTCACTTTTGAAACTGACCGTTTGGCGTAGAACAAAGCAGCCTCGTCGTATTTTTTAATCCTCTACGTCTTCAAATTTTATTTTTGTAGCTTTTTTCAGTTTTAAAATGACGGAAAAATAAGATTTGTAGTGATTGATATTACCATCATTTGCACAATCCAATGTTTCAATAAATATAAATTGAAAATTTATCAAGACTGCTTATGAAAAAGCATCGATATTTGACCGACACTCATGTTTGAACAGGTAGGCGTTACTTATCTAACCTATCAGCCAAGAGTAGGTTGCGACGCAAGGTCAAATGTTTTAGCATATATGGAGGGTACTTTGAAGCCAAGTTTTAATGTCTGGCCGGACTAGCACTGAGCTTTGAGGCGACGCCTGGACAGCTCGGGATCAGAATAAAAAAAATTAGGCAACATTACTTTATTTCATATTTTATAATTTACATATTCAGGCCCGCTGCGTGTTCTTTACAACCAAAGCCAAAGTCAAGATAAAGGGCTTTCAGTAACAGCAACCCACACCAATCAAAATTATAGGAAATATTTCCATCCACTTCCATCTGCAAAGGAATAGAACTTTAAGAATACGTTTACCACTCCAGAACAACATTAAATCATTGCAATAATAATAATAATAATAATAATAATAATAATAATAATATTTATGAGTTTTTTGGTTTGGTTTGTTTTTATGGCATATCAACCATTGTAGGTTATTTAATGCCAAATCCATTTTTATACATATAAGCAGTTCTATTTCAAACAATTTAGTTTAGCACATATACAGTTTTCTTTTTGTTTACACACAATTAAATGTAAAAACTGTTCTATTTCAAACTATTCAATTTCGCATAACTACACTGTTTAGTTCTATTTAAACCATAGATAGGACCCTATCAAGTGGTACCCCTCCGGACCAGAGTGAACCAGAGCGATGGCAATGAAGGAGTGCTCGGAAGACATGAGAATAATAAGAAAAAAGTTTCATCAAGCACTCTTAGAAAAATTAGCAGACTGGTTACCATAGGAAGACGACAAACACTAGCCAAATTCCTCTAACTGTCTTTATCTCAGCTCAAAATGGGATACAATTATCATTATTATTATTACACATTTGTTATTTGCTAATGGAGAGTTTTTCTTGTCGTTGAGTTGCCAAAATCCGGGCAACTTGTTTCAACCGACCACCCGGACCACCGAGAGAAGCTCCATGTAAATTGTATCATCACCTTTCCGTAGATCTTTCAAACACAACATTGGCACATAACGACCCAGTCGGCTAGAGCTGTAAAATACACCAACTGTATCACTGCTGAGGGGTAAAATTCCTTATGCTAACGAGTGTTCTAGATATGACACTAAATAATCTAATGGCGATGCTTCAGTAATGGGGAAGGCGGAGTAACCCTTCATTGCCATCGCTCCAAGATCCACTGTGGCCCGGAGTGTTAGCACCTGTTAGAGTCCTATCTATGGATCTAATAGAACTAAACTGTGTACTTATGCTAAACTGAATTGTTTGAAATAGAACTGTCTTTGACATTGAGACAGCGTACTTATTCTAAACTGAATTGTTTGAAAAGGAACTGTTTTTACATTTAACTGTGTCTAAGCCAAAAAAATTGTATTTATGCTAAACTGGAATAGAACTGTTTTGACGTTTTAACTGTGTACTTATGCTAAACCGACTTGTTTGAAATAGAACAGTTTTATGTTTAAACTGTGTACTTATGCTAAACTGAATTGTTTTAAATAGAACCGTTTTGACATTTGAACTGCTTACTTATGCTAAATTGAATTGTTTGAAATAGAATTGTTTTGACATTTGAACTGTGTACTTATACTAAACTGAATTGTTTTAAATAGAACTGTTTATATGCATAAAAATGGATTTGGCATTAAATAACCTAAAATTGTTGATATGCCATGAAACCAAACCAAACCCAACCAAACTATGGGCAGAGATAAGGAGGAGATAAACCAACTAGCAGTTTTTCTTGGAACCATCGCCACACCTAGTACCATGTCTATCAAAGGACTTCAAGATCAAAGGACCAAAGAACATAGAAATTTATACCGATACACAAGTCCTTACAGCCGAGAGATGACACAGATAGACGGTATGTGTTGAGAAACGGAAAAGGTGGAGGACCCCCCGGCAATGAAGTTTGCATCAAATCTAGAATTCGAGAAATACGCAAAAAAACTTAGAAAAGCTAATTGCAGCACCCAGTTACTGCATTGGCAACATAAAAACACAAAGCAAAAGAACATGTGCAAAATACAGCTTGGCTGACAATATGGGACAAGGTTAAAATCC
Organism: Sepioteuthis lessoniana; assembly: GCA_963585895.1. Taxonomy (NCBI): domain Eukaryota; kingdom Metazoa; phylum Mollusca; class Cephalopoda; order Myopsida; family Loliginidae; genus Sepioteuthis; species Sepioteuthis lessoniana. Next base: position 4,450,105 of record OY757937.1, on the reverse strand, counting down.
CACGGTGCAGTCACAAACTGATGCACCGGAAGAGGGTGACCTGTGAACTGCATGACACTTATTTCCGTTCGATGATGATCAAACATGCCATTCCAAAGACAGCGGAAGTTGCATATTTCGTTGGCCAGTTATAGGAAGAGATTGCGTGGGCGTGGAGGCGTGTCCATATCTCTGCGTAGGAGTTTAATAGTAATATAAGGCTGATGAATTGAACAGAAGACAGTGAAAAATTCCGCTGTTCACGCAAGCTTGTCCCGTCGTTGCCCCATATGCGTTTTCTCGGCCATCGTCTACTTACACCGAAGAGTCCAGGCCTCATAGACGAACGATTCTAATACCTCTCCTGGTTGCTCCTACTTCATACGAGCGTCTGTCGAGAAAATAAATATATATTGTTATATATATTACGTGTTGTCGTTTGTTTGGACTGAGCGAAACGTAACACATGTAGAAACTAGAAGTGGGGAGAAAAATAACTATTTAGATACTGCAATCAACAAATTGACCTGATTGCACTCAAGACAGATATGGACATGGCTAAGAATGGGATGCCCTAAGAAATTTTAGGTCTTTTAATAGTATCAAAAAATAAGTCCATAAAACGCGAATTGATTATACGCAATAAAATAGCAAGCGTAGGCAATCCGGGGGAAAAAAAAAGGAAATAAACGTAAACTTGGCGACCTTAATTGAGGGTGACCCGAAGACTCCCTTTTCAATAGCTACTACACCGAGGTGTAGAGAAGGGCGTAACTCTATTCCCTGGAATAAGTAAAGTTTGTGAACTTATTCGAGGGTGACACGAAGGTTCCCTTTTCAATAGCTACTACACCGAGGTGTAGGGAAGGGCGTAACTCCATTCTCTGGAATAAGTAAAGTTGGTGACCTTATTCGAAGGCTTTCATTTTCAATAGCAACTTCAACGAGGTATAGGGAAGGGCGTTACTTCTTTCCTCGTATGGCTACATTTTATCCTTAATCCTTACCTTATAATGCTGAGTGTTAAGCAAGGCGGTATCAAGTACCATTTTTTTTTTTTTAGTCTTTGGTATGACTTAAGCTGGGATTGAACCCTGGTCTCCCGAACCATTGGCGAAGACTCAACTCATTAGGCCAATTGCTTAATAAGCAAATACAGCAGACAAGCAAAAAACCAGTACAAGACTTTGCAAGACTGAGTAGAAAATCCAGTGAGAATTAGTGCTAATTAACAATTAGTGTTAATTGTTAACAGAGTTCAAAGTGGAGGTGCCCGTGGTGCAATGGTTATCGTCGCAGGATATGGACACGGCGACACGAGTTCAAATCCTGGACCTGACTGATTGCATTTCACATAGAACTAATACCCTTGGGAAAGGTATGAATCCAAAATATTCTCCCTCCAGCTATGGGTAAATAGTAGGGCAAACTAGGTTCTTCAGCCTTGGTGAGGCAACTAGTCTAGGAGAAGGAAAACTCTGAATTCAAACCTGTTAAACTCCGCTTAAAAGAATTGACCTTGTGTCATATCCTGCCCGAGCGGAGGGGTTGGTAAATATGAACGATTAGTGTTAATTAGCAAGAAGAAAAGAACTTGCAATCTTGTGGATTTTGCAGTTACGGCAGATCCCAGTGAAAAATGAAAGAAAATGAAGACAGAAAAATACTAAAAACTTTTTAGGAAACTATAAAAATTGAGAAATATGAAGGTGACAGTGATGCTATTTATACTTAGTTCGCTTGGAAATATCCCCCCCAGGTTTTAGAAAATAAATTGGATGGGCAGGGAATTAGAAAATCAGAGGAAAAATTGAGAGCATCCAGACCATTGTGGAAATTGTCTCGAATACTTAGCCAAGTCCTGGGGAGCTGAGGAGACTTGCTGCCACTCAGTTTGTAAAAGACCATCGGCTAACCAAATTTACCAACCCCTCCGCTCGGGCAGGATATGAAACAAGGTCAATTTTTAAGCGAAGTTTAACAGGTTTGAATTCAGAGTTTTCCTTCTCCTAGACTAATTGCCTCACCAAGGCTGAAGAACCTAGTCTGTCCAACTATTTACCCATTGCTGGAGGGAGAATAATGGGATTCATATCTTTCCCAAGAGAATTAGTGCTATGTGAAATGCAATCAATCTCGTCCAGAATTTGAACTCGTGTCGCTGTATCCATTTCCTACGACGATAACCATTACACCACGGGTACCTCCATGTTAAAGACCATCAGCTAACGGTGGTATCAAAAACTCACACGGAATAATGTAATTGTAATGAGTAGGCATGACTGGAAAGGAAAGGTTATCCGCTGGGAATTGTGCAAAAGACTAAAGTTTGGACATAATTACAAATGGTATGAGCTCACACAAAAATCTCAGCAGGAAAATGAGTCTCCCAAAATTGTCTGTTAATCAATTAACAAAAAATGAAGAACTAATCAATGTTTGGATATTTCATTCCAAAAGAAACACAGACTGAATCTTAAAAGATAAGCAAATTCCTGGACGATGCGAATTAAACATGGAGGTTTTGGATCTGTGCCCAAAGAAATGCAGGACGGCAATTGGAGATCAGAGGAAGAACCCAGGCAATATAGACCACAGCATGAATAAAATCCACAAGAATACTGAGTAGAGATATGGAGACCCGAGGAGACTGATATGGAAAAACTGCCAAAAGTATAATATCAATAATACATCATGAAGTCCCGACTAGAATGCCAGGTTCAGTGTTAATCAGCAAGAAAAAAAGTACTTGTCATGTGGTGGATTTTTATTGGTTGGTTGGTTGGTTGAATTTTATGGCATATCAACTCTTGAAGGTTATTTAATGCCAAATCCATTTTTATACAAATAATTAGTTCTATTTTAAACTGTTCAATTTAGCATAAGTACACAGTTTAATTGTCAAAAACATTTCTCTTTCGAGCTATTCAGTTTAGTCAAACAGTTCTAATTCAAACAATTCAGTTTAGTATAAATAGAGATTTTGTTTACACACAATTAAATGTCAAAACAGTTCTATATTAAAAAATTCAGTTTAGCGTAAGTTCAGTTTCAATGTCAAAAACAGTTCCATTGCAAACAATTCAGTTTAGCATAAGTACGCAGTTTAAATGTAAGTACACAGTTTAGTTGTCAAAAACATTTTTACTTAAAATCTATTCACTTTAGTCAAACAGTTCTAATTCAAACAATTCAGGTTAGCGTAAGTACGCTGTCTCAATGTCAAAATCAGTTCTATTTCAAGTTATTAAGTTTAGCATAAATACGCAGTTTAGTTCTATTTGAAAGATAGATAAGACAGTTTCAGGTGCTACCACTCCGGGTCAAATAGCAATGAAGTTGGGCTCCGAATTCTGCAAAGCTCCAGAATCACCGGAACCTCATCATCAGATTGTTTAATGTCATATCTAGGACACTTGTAGCGGGGTGGGGGGGGTCTTACCCCTCTGCAGAGGTGCGGTCGGTGAATTCTACATCCCCATTCTACTTAGCAAGTGGATTTTGACGTTCCAGTGTCGGTTATAGGGTGACAAAGATCCCATAATAGGCGTCTGTAGCAAATTAGCGCAAAAAGAGTCGGAAAGGGATCAAATTGAAATTCGTCCATGGTATATGTAAAAACCAGGACCCGTCTTGAAAAATGAGGCTCATGGAATTCACTAAGATTTTAAGACACAAACAGCTCACCAAATTCTGATCAGAAGAACAGTCCAACTGATAATTAACAACAACAAAAAAAAAAAAAGAACTTGTCGATTCGTGGACTTTACCGTCACAGCGGACCAAAGAGTGAAAATCAAATAAAGCGGAAAGAGAGACGAGTACTAAGACCTTGCAAGAGAACGAAGTTATGATGAGGATAAAGTAGATACCAATTCCCAAAGTCTAGGAACGGAGACTGGGAGAGTCAGAAATCAGAAGACAAATCGAGACCATCCTGACTATAGCTTATCCGGAATACCGTGAAAAGTCCCGGAGACTAGAGGTGACTCAGCCTCAAGTGAAAGACCGTCAGTTAACGCTGATGTGAAAAGCTCAAGTGACGCGAAATATTGTCTAAAATCCCAAAACGGGACTTTATTTTCGCACGTGTGAAGACGGGGCAGGTTGGCACTTGATCCCCTACAGAAATAAGTCCTGTTCAGAGTTCTTTTCTCAGGCAGATAAGAACTGGCATATTACGTGAGGGAATAATTTAGGGCCAGACTGGCCACCGCTGGCAAAGGGGTCCAAAATTTCACACTATCACACACCCACCAGGCCGCTAAACTTCTTTCCCTTAGATAATAGAAGAATACGGGCCTATAGGTCTTAGTTGTAATAATATTAATGTTGTTGTAGTAGTCGGCAACTCCGGTTTCCCGTGTGATACTTTAGGAATTAATAGGACAGTTCTAAGCAAGATAATGTAAGGCGAATAGAAGCTGAAAGGAAAGCATGAAATAATAACATAGACCACATGGTAAAATGAAAATACATAGGTTCTTTACTACGGTTATATATATATATATACGTTCAAAGTGTCAAAAATATATAATAGGATAGTCCATGAATATAAATGTCTTTTCTTGGCTTTTATCCTTTTTCAAATTGAGAGAGAGTGGTAAACAAAATTTGGGTGTAAAGGAAGAATGTCCCAAAGTTACTTATCTTATTTTTTTGACGGGGTTTCTTTCTCTTTCCCCTTCCGATGTCCGGCGACCCAAGGTCACTTGAGTGCGAACATCTGCGTGACCCACATTCTCTCCTAACGGTCACTTTTTGACTGCTAGATAATGTTAGTTCAACGGGGGGATAGTATCATTCTTACCTCTTCGTCTTCGTGAGCTATCACGTGACACTGACAACAATAACAATAATAGTAATAATAATAATAATGAGAAGAAAAAGAAGAACAAGAACAAGAACAAGAGGACTGGCCAGCATCGAAGACAGCGTTGATGCATCGATACAACAGCTCGAAGACTACATAGAAAAACACGAACGAGGACTAATTGCAGCCATCAGAAACGATACGGACAACACGATAGACGATAGAATGACTACAACTAGGAAACAAAAATGGGAGGAAAAACAAATCTATGGCCGCTTTAAACGTCTAATAAACAACATCTCACACCAGAAAACCTGGACCTGGCTAAGAAAAGGAAACCTTAAGAGAGAAACGGAATCCCTCCTACTAGCAGCACAGGACAACATCATCAGAACCAATCATATCAAAGCGAGAATAGATAAGACACAACAAAACAGTAATTGTAGGCTATGCGGTGACAGAGACGAAACCGTCAATCACATAAGTGAATGCAGCAAATTAGCACAGAAGGAGTATAAGGCGACACACAACTGGGTCGGCAAGGTGTTCCACTGGGAAATGTGCAAGAAATTTAAATTTGACCATACTAACAAATAATATATGCACAACCCAACATCTGTCCTAGAAAATGACACACACAAACTGCTATGTGACTTTAATATACAAACGGATCACCTAATTCCGGCCAGAAGACCAGACCTAATAATAATCAACAAAAAAAGAAAAGAAAAAAGAAAACCTGCAAAATTGTCGACTTTGCTGTCCCGGCTGACCACAGAATAAAACTGAAAGAATGTGAAAAGAGAGATAAGTACCTCGACCTTGCTAGAGAATGGAAATAGCTGTGGAACATGAAGGTGACAATTATACCAATTGTGATTGGTGCTTTTTGCACGGTAACTAAAGGATTATTAAAGGGTCTGGAAGATTTGGAAGTCGGCGACCATCCAAACAACCGCACTATTGAAGACGGCGATAATACTGAGAAAAGTCCTTGATACTTGAGAAGACTTGCTGTCACTCAATCTCCAGTGAAAGACCATCAGCTTACGCTGATGTGAAAAACTCTAATGAATAATAATAATAATAATAATAATAAAAAGAAGAAGAAGAAGAAGAAGAAGAAGAAGTGAACGGAAAAGGAGAAGAAATGTGTTGGAGTAAAAGGGAGTTTGCTGTCACTTGTAAATTGTAAATGAGAAAAGGTTTCAACATATCTATTTCCTTGTCTGTTTGTTTGGTTGGTTGGTTAATTGGTTGTTTTTTTTGTTTGTTTGTTCATTTGTTTTTGTTTTTTTTAATCAGCTTTGATGTTCCAATTTACTGATTAGAATCAATACAAAGTGATTAACCTAATCTCTCCCCCGAAAACCTGGGCGTGAGAACGAAGAAATTCATTTAACATTGATGAAGACCGGCTGTTGTCGCTCGAAGCGTCGCACACCACCTGCGTCTAGCGATCATAGTTTGATCGCTGAAAATAATAAATCTAGTTTCGTTTCATCGATTTTTTTCAGTTTGAGATTTTTTTTTCAAATTTTACAATTAGTAAATGCGAGAATAATTTGCGGTCGAGAAATGATTATTTCTACTGTTTTGCTTTTGATTGTCACTAGGTGCAAACTTACTCTAAACTTTCGTCTTACTGAATAAACAATATTATAACTAAGATGTTTGGCTAATAAAACCATGTTTTTTGTTGAGAAATATCTCTTTGATTTAAAGAATGTAGCCTTTGATAGTTTTAATGGTTTAAACATTTTTGTTTTCATCTGTTTGTTTGTTCGTTCCAACCAAGCAATTATTAACATATTAATAAATTAAATATTAATAAATTATATTATTAACGCAAAATGAACAAAAACAGCCTCGTTCTGAAGTTGAACTAAGATCACTGTTTCTATTTCCAACCGTTACGCTAACCACAACTCCTTTACGGTATGAAGTAATCAAACTTGGAAGCTTATGTTAACATGAGTTAATTGTAAAGGTGCGCAAAAGTGTCTTGGGATCTTCAAAATGGCTGGCCATTAAAAACCCGTTCATATTCACACACACACACACACACACACACACCTGTTCTCCCCAGCAACTACGATAGGACAGACTGGATTTTTTTGTCCTTGTAAGGCAATTAGTCTAAAAGAAGAAAAACACTGAATTCAAACCAGCTGTGCTGCGCTTAAAGACTGACCATGTACCACACCCTACCCATAGCTGAGGGTTGGGTTAATTCATCATAGGTATTGACAGTCCGGGTCACAGAGAACCAAACAGTAAGGATAATAAAAATGTACTTCATATTCTCCAAACCCAATGACAGGAGCCTCACCAAAAGATACATTTTTATGTCATACACTGAACAATAAACGATTTCAATATCCTAAATGTATGTTGACATCACATTCAGTGAATGAGATGCTGCTACCGAGTTATAAGAAAATGATCTTTTTCAGAGGCTCTCATTTAATGAGGACATCACAGTTTTAGGGAGATAATATTCTTTTTCATTATATCTTAAAAAGTTCTTAATACACACACACACACACACACACACACACACACACACACACACACACACACACACACACTCATATATATATATATATATATATATATAATCTGAAATCAGAAACAGTGGCAGTCAGTCCAATATAAAATTGACAAAACATCGTTTGTGATTTGTAAATTATTCAAAATGTCACTATAACGGTAATAACTATATGTTAATCGGGATACGTAACTACTTTCTATATAGAAATTTCAATATACTCGTAGACAGCTGTTAAAATGGGAACACATCGGCTAACGTGACTCCCAGTACACACAAACACACACACGCGCGCGCACAAACACACAAACACACACATACATACATATATATATATATATATATATATATATATATATGTGTGTGTGTGTGTGTGTGTGTGTTGACGCATAAATAGATTGCATTTGTATGAACTGACGAGATAGATAGATAGATAGATAGATACTAAAAATGATATAGAAACCAGTTTTATATATATATATATATATATATATATATATATATATATATATATATATATATATATAAGAGATATAAATAGATTAGATCCGATAGATATGAACTAACTGAGATAAGGAGAAATAGACTGATATAGATTGATAGATAAATAGATATGTACAGAATGGGATATATATATATATATATATATATATATATATATATATATATATATATATATATATTCAGATAGATAGATAGATGGATAGATAGATAGATAGATCTGTGTATCTGTGATGGTCAGCGAATAATTTGGATAAATAGATAACCATGAGTTGAACACAGTACAATGCTCCTCGTAATACGAGTGACGCCAAACGCAAATCATATTACATCGTATTACATTACATTATATTGCATCTTGTCGTGTACTCACTGCGCATGCTCATTGGTCGACAGTGAATCCAAGAGGCGGGAAACGGAATTGTATTCAACCTTCTGTGAAAACAATAAGATACTAGCGCCACCTAGCATCGATTTTACGTGTCGTGCGTCTGAATAAAAAAAATAGTATGTAATAGATAGCTATGGCAGACATTATAAAAAAAACGTGAAGACAATGTAATTTTATAGAGAGGAGAGAATGGAATAGTTCGGTTGTAAATTAAGTTTGGAAACTGCGTAAAAAGACAAAATAATTCTCGAAAAAAATAGAAATAAATCAATTAATAAATATATAGACTAATGCAGAAACGTATATAAGTAATACGAAGGAGTCGTGACGAAGAGGGTGAATTTAAAATTAATATTTTACACAAAGTTGTTCAAAAACAGAAAATATAATACACAGTGTCCACAAAAAATGTATTCAGATTTTAATTTACTATAAATTAAATGTTCATTAAGATATATCTATGTTATATAATTCAAGTAGAGAAGACAAGTATTGAATATTTCGTTGTATCATAGATATTCGAACTGATGAGCATTCGGTTTGTGACACTGTTGATAAGAAAACCAATCACAGTTGCAAATATCACTGAATTATCACAGGTGTTCACACTGATACACATTCGGTTTAAAATACTACAGATATCGCGAACAGAAGGAATTTTCAGGAATCCTTTCAATCAGAATTTGGAAGCGTTCTCTTCGGTTGCTCAATTCATTTGGTCTTCCAGATTTTGTGCTATTAAGTTAAAAGGTTTTATTAAATGTTTTAGTTGCCTATACTGGGCAGTTCAGAACCCTCATGCTACGATTGAACGTATTGTAAAGTTACCTGAGGTTTTGGGCGTGGTGTGGATTATTAATATTAGGTGTAATTGGACCATTCTTTTTTGAACATATAAATGTCCGGCAAAAGTGGGCAGACATTTTTTAAACAATTTGTATGATATCAAAGCACAAATCTTTAAAAAAATTACCCCCTCTGAAAGAAATCTCTCTGATTATGATTTTTAGCGACGGAAATTGAAACAAACAAACAAACAAACAAACAAAAAGAGATAAACTGTAACGTAATTATATTGTGGCTGTATTTAAAAATGAACACCAAAATCTGATAGTGGACACAAAGTCATGGACTATTCGTGTATGAACTTACAAGATTATAAAACTTCACTCTTAACACGATTTTTGATTTGTTTTTGTTTTTGTTTTTTTCATTTCTATACTGTCAATTGCAGAGTAAAAGTCGATCTTATAAGTCTTAATAAATTTCTACGAAATTAAGTGTTATACTACTGATACGCCGGTGCTAAAATCCAAACGTTTACCGCTGTTAGACAACTCGGTGGTGTTGTATAATTTGGTGATGTCTATCACAATTGTAATACAATAAATATACATTGCCCAGTCGGCTAGGGCTGTAAAATACACCGACTGCTTCTCTGCAGTGGGTTAAGACCCCCCCCAACGAGTGTCCTGGATATAACACTAAACAATTTGATGGTGAGGTTCCAGCAGTGCTGGAGCTTTGGGGAATGCGGAGTACCCCTTCATTGCCATCGCTCCCAGGTCCACTCTAGCCCAGAGTGGTAGCACCTGATAAGGGTCCTATCTATGGGTTAAATAGAAGTAAACCGTACTTCTTTCACTATACTGATTTTTGCATTTAAACTGCGTATTTATGCTAAACTGAATTGTTTAAAATAGAACTGTTTTGACATTGGAACTGCGTACTAGTGCTGAACTGAATTGCTCGAAATAGAACTGTTTTTGACGTCTAAACTGTGTACTTATGCTGAACTGAATTATCTCAAATAAAACTGACTGACATTTAAATCTGTGTATTGCCCAGTCAGCTGGGGCTGTAGAATACACTGACTGCCCCTCTGCAGAGGTGTAAGACCCCCCCCCCTAACGAGTGTCCTGGATATGACACTAAACAATCTGATGGTGAGGTTCCGGCAGTGCTGGAGCTTTGGGGAATGTGGAGTACCCTTCATTGCCATCGCTCCCAGGTCCACTCTGGCCCGGAGTGGTAGCACCTGATAGGGCCCTATCTATGGGTTAAATAGAACTAATGGCATACTTATGCTAAACTGAATTGAGTAAACTGAATAGCTTGAAATAGAAACGTTTTTGACAATTAAACCGTACTTACACTTAAACTGAGTGCTTATGCTTAACTGAATTATTTCAAATAGAACTTTTTCGACATTAAAACTGTATTTACATTTAACTGAATTGTTACATATAACTTCTTGAATAGTTTGAAATGGAAATGTTTTTGATAATTAAACTGTGTACTCATGCTAAACTGAACTGTTTTCAATAGAACAGATTATTTACATAAAAATGGATTTGGCGTTAAATAACCTACAAAGGTTGATATGCCATAAAACCAACCAAACAAACAAATACATATACAGATACAAATGCTGGCGAAAACAGGCAGGACTCTGTTGTTTCAGATACTAACAGTTCTTCGACACGAGAAGAGAAACAAGATTCTTAACCATCCTATCTGACCCTATTTCAACGCGCAGTGCATCTTGTGATGTTTAAGATCTCTGTCGATAGAGATCCGAAAAACCCAACTACATCTTCCACGGTCAAAAATCCAACTCTCCACGGCTGAATACCCAATTCTTGCCTCAATGGTTCAATCTCAACTCTCCATCTTGCCTCCATGGTCCAATCCCAACTGACTCTTTTCAAAATCCTCAAATTCTCAGGACCATCTCTTCAGGGTATGATGTCATCCACACTCCAGCCCCATTTTCTCTCTGGGGGTTTATTATGACAATGGTGACTGTCATATCTTTCCACGCGAGCGTAAAACTGCACCCAAATGACTATGCACCTGGGCTCTTAACCCGAATAGTTCAAAGCCCGACCAAACTGAATGATAGAATATAATTAACCAAAAAGGATTATTATTAAAAAAATCATTCCTTGATTATATAACTGGTGGTAAAGATTTGGATTTAAGCCTTCATTTATGAACGGATACCTTGTTTCTTAAAGATTTTTTCAGACTTAAAAATAAAAGTTACCAAATTTAGTCGAGGGTGACCAGAAGGCCCCCTTTTCAATAGGTACTACACTGAGATGTAGGGAAGAGCGCTATTTCTTTCCCTGGATTGCTCCACTTTACCCTTGATACGTACCTTATATTGCTGAGTGTTAAGCAAGGAAGTATCAAGTACCATCTTTAAAGTCTTTAGTATGATGCGACCTGGGATTGAACCCAGATCTCCTAAACCATTGGCGAACACTCTACCCACTAGCCCAGTGAGCCGGTTCAGACTTATAAATGTAGACTTATGAGCCGCCGTCTACAGAATTCGTTTACTTATATTATCTGAATCTCTGCCGTTCTTTCTTTCGTAACGTAAATAAACTTTTGACAAAATAAAAATCAATCTTGAGCTGAAGGTCGATTGTTCCAAAATCTTAACCCTTTTACTACCAGCAAATACCCTCACAAATAGCGTTGGCATAGATAGATAGATAGATAGATAGATAGATAGATTGATAGATAGATTATATAAAGCGAGCTCTATATAACATTACTTTTACATGTAATCTTTCATTATTTCAACTAAAGTGCTGGTAAGAACTATAAACCTTATATATATATATATAGATATATAGGGTGGAACGATAAAATTGTCGACCTAAAGAAAACAACAATACAGCGTTATTCTAAAACTTTTATTGAAAAAATCAATTCAGCTAACTTGATTATGTAGTAGAGCTGACATCTATTCAATGTAGCCGTCTTCAGCCTCAATCACTGCCTCGATACAGATCCGGAACTGAGAGCATGCCTTTTCCAAAAGCGCCGACGGGAGCTCGGCGAATACTCGGCGGATGGCGGCGATCAGGCTGGCTTTGGTGTTGTGGGAGGTCATGTTAGTGATGCTCTCGACGTATGACCAAACGAAGTAGTCCAGCGGGTTCAGGTCGGGGCAGAAGTGGGGCCAGTGAGAGAAGGGTAGCACTCCTTCTGAAGCCAAGCTTGGGTCTCTTTGGACTTGTGGGCCGGTGCCGAGTCCTGCTGCCACACCCAAGGTCTGCCACCGGCCATCTGATTGCACCAGGAGATCACCACACTCTTCAACATATTCAGGTACATTTTGGTGTTGACTTTCAACCCAACTTCGTAGATGTGAGGTGGCATGATGTGGCCCTCACTTGAAACCACACCAAAGACCATAACCGTAGCCGGAAACGTTATTTTCATCACCCTGGACACGTCCCTGTTCTTCGTGGCAAGATTTGCATTTTGAGGGTGCTGGCAATGTTCCTGATGTCATAACTTGGATCGGTAGAGAGCTGAGTTGTACAGCGGCGCATCTCCGATCTCGCTCGTTGAACATTGTGTCACTTTCAGACATGATAGAAGGCTCCTATCGCTCTTGGGATTTGTACACAACTGGCCAACTAGTAGATGGTCAGCGATAAAAAAAAGAAAACCGGTTTTCATTAAACGGAAATAGAATCCTGTCGTCTTTTCTAGGGCGACAATTTTATCGCTGTATCCTATATATATATATATATATATATATATATATATATTAAGCAGGTTTATGGTTCGTACTAGCTCACTTGTTGAAAAAATGAAAGAACAAATCTTACAGTATTATTATATAGTGCTATCTATGATAAAGCTTTTACACACACACACACACACACACACATATATATATATGTATTACATGGTAAAGTCTGTGAGCCTGGGTGTCATGCTCTCCACATTCATCAAACTGACTGATGGCTTTCAAAAAAAGACCGATTAATATGGTTAATTTTGTTGTTCGAAAGGTAGGGGGTGGTTATTTGCGCGCATATGTGCCGAATTTTCTGTGCTTTTGAATGTTAATGTGGTTTATGTATATGTTGTTGCTCAGGCGTACATATATAAGTATATTTACGTATATACTGGCATTTACGTATATACTGGCATGCATCTTTACATATGTACACATATATCCGCTGTGGGTTGATGGGAAGGGGTGAGACAAAGGAAGAGTGTGTTAGGAGGGGAGATTGGATAAAGAGGGGAGGGAAAGGGATTTTTGGAATTTACTAAGCCTTTTTGCTAAGAGATGGCACAAGGTCGTATGGATGTGGCACCCAATGAGACTCGAGCTCACTTGTGATGGTTGGATAGTTTAGCTTGCCAGCCAGTACACTACCAAAGGCGCCCTTGGTGGGAAATGGATGGTTGCTATCAGAATGATTTATTTTTTGTCTTAAATTTACCAAACTTTATGATAGGTAAAGATTTCGACCTTATTAGGTCTCATCAGCAGTGTATACCGTATTCTCCATCACTGGAGATCGAACCAGCAACCACAGATTGCAGTGCCGAAACTTTTCTGCAATAAGGTCGAAACAGCTGTCCAGTGTTCCCGCATGTCATGCGTAGGTACTATTTACCAACCCCTCCGCTCGGGCAGGATATGACACAAGGTCAATTTTTAAGCGGAGTTTAACAGGTTTTGAATTCAGAGTTTTCCTTCTCCTAGACTAGTTGCCTCACCAAGGCTGAAGAACCTAGTCCGTCCTACTATTTACCCATAACTGGAGGGAGAATAAGGGGGTTCATACCTTTCCCAAGGGTATTTGCCCGAAAGTGAACGTAATAGCGCGACTGGAGTACGAACTCGCGTACTACGATTCCGCAGTTCATCGCTTTAACCATTACACCACGAGGTGTTCGTCGGATTTTCTGGTTGTGGTAATTCAATTCACAATATTAATTCCTCTACTTAAAAAAGAAATATATGTACAACTAAAGGTTTATTTTGATTTTAATATGAAATGTCTGTTTTGTGGTGATGTTAAATATTAAAATTAAAATCATCATTTTTTTAGAAAGATTTTTAAAAATATATATAAGGGTTTTGTTATGAAAGATTATGAGGTATAGGATTTATGGGCAATACCCGCTCATTGGTCTAGTCGGTATAATGTTCGTCAATGGTCCGGGAGACCTGGGTTCAATCCCCAGTCGCGTCATACCAAAGACTTTGTACTTGATACCTCCTTGCTTAACACTCAGCAATATAAGGCACGTATCAAGGGTAAAGTGGAGCAATCCAGGGAAAGGAGTAGTAGCTATTGTAGCTCGGTGTAGTAGCTATTGAAAAGGGAGCCTTCAGGTAGCCTTTGACTAAAGGGAGACAACTTTACTTTTACTTATTTGTGGGCTGGTAAATATTAAGTTTGTGTTAGCGTATGTAATAGTAATAATAATAAATGTACAAATTATGTTCATAATGGTCTTTGACAATACTGATGTGTGCTGATAATGCAATAATAATATGAAAAATGATACTAATAATTATTGACAATACTAAAAATATTACTTACATTTAGTGGTAATCCTTGTGGGTTTTCGTGAAATGATAAAAAAGGAAAAACGGTGGTACTTATATATATATATATATATATATATCCTCCCCAACCCCCGTGGGGTTGAGTTCTCTGGCGAAGAAGTAATCGTGTTGCCATTAGCGTCTATTGCAAGCCTCTTCGTAGATGAATTGAGGTCTCGGCGGCCGTTTGAACGGATGGATGTAAACAATAGTAATTGTGATTCATAACGGTTTAAATTTTTCTTCGCAGCTAATGTGTCCTCGTGGCTGAACGGTTAGAAGCTTTGGCTTGGCGTTTGAGTCAACCGGGTTTCGATCTCATCTACGGGAAGCTACTGTCTAGCCACTCTGATGAGTTCTGATAGAACGAACCAGATCTGTCTGTGGATGACTATATATATAAGCTGTGTATTCAATAAGTGTCCAGACTTTTTTGTACAGGCATTTAAAATTATTGTAGACTCTTGAAAATTCAGTACGTTATTGCTATACATCTTATGAGATGAATAACCAATTCTTATGATTTCACGTTCAAATGAACAGCTACAACAGGAATTGGAATACACCCATCTAAAGCCTGATTGTCACAGCTGGTGAATTTCAAAAATCCAATCTGGACGTGAGGACACTTTAAGGAAAGGATAGGCAATAAAATTCTGTTTTAAACTTGGAAAAAAAAGTCGCAGAAACTTAGGAAATGCTTCAGACTGCTTTTGGACCAACTTGCATGAATCGAGCATCAGATTTTTAGTGGTAAAAGTGATTCAAGGAAGGCAGGGAGTCTGTGAGGGATGATGAGAGGTGTGGGAGGAGTAAGGAAGTTAATACAGCAGAGTTGATTGGCCAAAGGGTTAGGGTTAGGGTTACTATGTTGAGGTTTTTAGGGAGCTCTGGAAGGTATTTCCTCAAAAGGGGCCAGCACTCTTCAAATCGGGTCAGTAGCATTTCCACCCGGATAATGCACCAGTCCTCAACAGGATCCTTGTCATAGACTATTTGACCAAGATGGGCATGAAGACAGTTCCTCAGCCTCTCTATAGGCGAGACCTTGCTCCCTGTGACTTTTGGTTATTCCCTAAGCTCACAGGCTGTCGTTATGAGACAATTGAGGAGATGAAAAAGGGTGTGACGAAGGTCATTGACACGCTCACACAAGAGGTCTCCCATGGGGCCTTCCAGAATTTGTTGGAACGGTACAACAATTGCAATGAAGCCGGACGTGATTGCTTCGGAGCGAACTAGAGTTTCATGTGTGTATTATCAATAAAAGTTAATACAAAAAAGTCTGGAAACTTATTTAATGATCCAAATCTCTTATATATATATATATATATATATATATATATAATGGATTTGTGGTTCTTACTAGCTGACTTGGTGAGTTAATAGAGGACCAAATGTTACAATATTGTTAAATCATGCTCAATATCAATGATAAAGCATTTATGTATTTATATATATATATATACCTTTATTCTTTCAAGAAAAAAAAAATTCTGTCATATTGGGATTATAAATTTATTTCCATCCTGTTAAGAGCATTGATATGAACCAACAACTCCAAACAAAATTTACCAGGACTTCTTCAGATCCAACATGGAGAGAAATGAATACCGTCTGATTGGGAATGGCCACAGGAGGGAGGAGGGAAGGAGCATTTCCCATTAAAGATTACTTCCGGTCTCTTTTCGTTTCCGGTTGAAACCATAACGAAATAATGACCACCGCTCTTGTTAATTCCTCTAGACCAACGTTATTGAAAGTGATTGCAAACGTACCGGTACTGGTACACAAGTCTTTGACTGTCACTCCGTAACAGGTTTCGAGTTTTACATAAGCACCATGAATAGTATTTGTAATATGAAAATGAAAATGTATAAATTTTTTCAACATCGTTTAATATTGATTTTTTGTACATGCTGAGTTACAATACAGCACATAGAAATCATCATCATCATCATGTCGTGCCGCTAGCACGGATATCCCTGACCCTCTCTGGCCACTTCTCCCTATCATTCATCGCCTCTGGTAGGTCTTCAGGGCTACATCCCGTATCCTCACAAAGCTGCTGTATGTATGTTCCAGCTGGTAGTCCTGCTCTTGCTTGGCCATATGTGGGGGCCCATAGGAGTACATAACTTATGAGCTCGTTCTTGCTTCTCCAGGAGCGTCCTGCATGTCTGGTTCGTTTAGCTTGGGTAGTTTTCGTGATGGGAGGCAAGTGGCCGTATAGTTGGTGCCTTGTGTGGTGTTGCTGCCAGGACTTATTCAATATTGCCCGCAACATTCTTGTGTAATTGTTGTCTAGCTTCTTCTCCAGCCGTTTAGTTAGCGTCCAAGTAGTGCATCCATACAGCAGCACCGACACGACCGCAGCCTGGAAGAAACAAAGTTTCATTTTATCGGTCAGGTCTGATTTCCATATGATCGATAGCTTATCGATAGCTGTCCATGCCTTCGTTAGCCGTGTGTCGATGTCTTTTTCGGTTGATGAGACGCTGCTTTCTAGGTAGATAAATTTGTCAACCAGTTTCAGAGGGGTTCCGTCTAGTGTGGAAATGTCCCCTGTTTGATTATAGCACATATATTCAGTTTTGTGTGCATTGACATGAAGGTCAATGCCTGCGGCGGCTCGTTCCAAACTATGCAGTAGTGTTTCATCTTGGTTGGGTGTATTCACCAGTAACGCTATTTCATTAGCGTAGTCGGCGTCGGTAATAGTTTTTGCGGGGTACCTTCTGTTTCTTTTCTCTTTCAGCACGAAGTCGTTTTCTCTGATTTTATCAATCGAATAGAAATACTTGATTGAAAATGAAAACCATACACAAATTTACTTGATAGCGGTATGTGGCATATTAGAAAAAAATTAACTGCTGGTACGTTATATCAGATAGTATTAGAATCACTTCTCTAGATGGCATCCAGTGTCCGTTCAGAGTTGATCAATATATGTATTTACTGAACCCTTTCGTACAACCAGGCTGTGATACATGATTAATTTTTTTAGCGCAGTTTAACGGGTTTGAATTCAGAGTTTTATTTATCTCGTAGACCGGTTGGCATACCAAGGTTAAAGAACCGAATCTGTCCTACTATTTACCAATAGCTTGAGAGAGAATAGCCTGATTCAAACCTTTCCAAAAATTATAGTACAAATTGAAATGAAAGCAGCTTCGTCCAGGATTTGAACCTGATTTGCTGTGTCCAGTTCCTGTCATGATTACCGTTACACAACTTGCGCCTCCTGAGGCCGATAATTGTAATTTTTTACTGGTTGGTGAACTCTGGTGTGTCCATGTGTAGGAGTCCATTGGAGAACCTAGCTTATGAGTTTGTGCTTACATTACCAGCAATGCCCCTTATGTCTTGCTCATCTAACATTGATAGTTTGAGAGATTGGAGTTTGTTAGATACTGCTTAAAAAATCGACTTTAGACACAAGCTGCATCCTTGTTTAGTTCCTATCTATAAATAGCAGACATCAAATTTGATCTAAAAAAAAAAAAAAAAAAGAAAATTTGAAGTATTTCATTCAAAACATTTCCAGTTCAGGTTTTGGGTAAAAATGGTGCTATTTCATTTTTTATAAAATAAAATCGATATCCGACGCTTTTTGATGTCACTGCAACTGGGGTTCTGTCTTCGGGGTCCAACTGATTTCTGTACTGTGTTTTTTTTTTTTTGTTTTTTTTTTTTTGTTTTTTGTTCATAATGGTGAAAATCCTTTTTAACAAAGATAAATTAGAAGGTATCACATGATGAAATCCAAGCATTGAATTATGGTTTGTTTGTTGGTTGGTTGGTTTTACAATATGGCTGCCTTTGCTACATTCAGTGCCATTATTCATAGCTTATTCATTATTCATGGCTTATTCATTATTCATTATTCATAGCTTATTCATTATTCATTATTCATAGCTTATTCATTATTCATGGCTTATTCATAGCCATTACTCCTAGGTCCACTCGGTTTCGGAGTAGTGGTATTTGTTAAGGCTTAATTCTTACCAGCATCAATTCAAAGATTTAAGGAATTTAATAAAAACAACTATGCGGTTATTTCGCAAAAAAAAACAGCAGATATTTCACGCGAGAGGGCACATGGCAACGGAAAGGAGACCTTTAAAGAGAAATTGAATCTTTTTCGAAAGAAGCCCAACATAATGTGAGTACAAATTATACTAAATCGAAAATAGATAATCCACAACAGAATTACAAACGTAAGTTATGTGTAGTGTCATGAAACTCCTCGACTGGTTTACTGTCAGCGAAGGGGACAAGCGTTTAGTCTCTACCCTTTTACGAACGCCTGTCGCCCAGACAACGCCGAGTGTATTGCTAGTATTAGGTTGGACAATATTTTATTTCAGGATGTCATTCAACCACGAGCAAACAGGGAAAACTATGATGCAGATTTTTGGACAAGCCGAAAAGGAAGACAACACGAAATGCACGATTTAGAATAGAAATTATTTTATTATTAACCCCAAAATTTGAAGGCAAGCAGGGGAAGTAAAATAATCTTTTCGACAAAATTAAAAATGTTTATAGTTTATCAATTTGGGGGCAATTCAACTAGAAGTCTAAATTTCTGAGACGAAGCTTGATGATTTTTATCATTCCGTTAGCCATTACCGGGTACAAGTGTTAAGTATTCCTGTTTTGTTACTCGCCTGCAGTCAGGATTTAACCTGCACTCTCCAGATGATTGTCTCCTTAGAAGCTTAGGGAACCAACGCCTATAACCGTTACGCTATGTGTGCAGCACGGATTCAGAAAGGCACCCCCCGTGGATTCAATAAAGGACGTAGTTCGATGGTCCGTGAAGGTTCTAGAGTTCGAAAAACACCTGAAGAAGGCCAGAAAACATATCGGCCGAAACGTTGTGGAAATAACAATAAAGATGAAGACAATAGCCCAAAAGCCCTTAATGATAAAAATCACCAAGCTTCGTCTCAGAAATTTAGACAACAAACACCTGAAGAAGGCCGGAGGACATATCTGCCGAAACGTTGCGAAAAAAACAATAAAGATGAAGACAATATCCCGAAAACCCTTTCTCAGAAATTTAGACAACAAACACCTGAAGAAGGCCTGAGGACATATCTGCCGAAACGTTGCGGAAATAACAATAAAGATGAAGACAATAGTCCGAAAACCCTTAATGATAAAAATCACCAAGCTTCGTCTCAGAAATTTAGACAACAAACACCTGAAGAAGGTCGGAGGACATATCTGCCGAAACGTTGCGGAAATAACAATAAAGATGAAGACAATAGTCCGAAAACCCTTAATGATCAAAATTCACCCAGATTTTTTCTCATAATGATGTGTACAAAAATATTTTTTGATGTGTTTTGCCAGTGGTAGGAACGGGGCAAGCAAAATGTAAAACAACATTAAAATGGTTGTCTAAATTTCTGAGACGAAGCTTGTTGATTTTTATCATTAAGGTTTTTCAGACTATTGTCTTCATCTTTATTGTTATTTCATCTTTATTGTTATTTCCACAACGCCATGTGTCCAGCAGGACACATGGCGTAACGGTTATGGGCGTTGGTTCCCTTAGCTACTAAGAAGACAATCATCTGAAGGTTGCAGGTTCAATCCTAACTACAGGCGAGTAATATACAAGAATACTTAACACTTATACCCGGTCATGGCAAACGGAATCAGAACAGGCGACCCCCGTGGTTTCAATAAAGGGCGTAGTTCGAAGTTCCGTGAAGGTTCCCGAGTTAGACAAACACCTGAAGAAGGCCGGAAGACATATCAGCCGGAACGTTGTGGAAATAACAATAAAGATGAAAAAATGAAAGTTTATCTTACTTCTCCCTCTCCTTTTATCTTTTTTTTTTTCAATTGTCGCGTTCACCGACCGTTAATTTCTCTTTCTTTCTTTCTGAGTACTTCTTCAAATCGTTTCTTGTTCCCTGGTTTTTCTCGTGGTCAGTCAACGAACAAAATAGTCACGCCGTTCTTAGCCATTTACTGGCAGCCTTTTAATCTTCCCATATGACCTGGCCCGTGGATGACAACTTACTCTTTACATCACAGACACGTCTGCCAGTTATGGGATCTCTTGGCGGACTGACTTGTCTGATTTTTCTTCTTTGCGGATTCGACCGTCCCGCTGCCTCGTATCACGTGGGTTTCTTGGCCGATCGGCATTCAGCCTTCAAATTGGTCGCTTGTTGATAGGAGTTGCTTGCCGGTTCATACACCCATATTAGGGAAACTTGACCGTCAATCGGTCACCACGCATCCTTGACCCGAATTCAACTCTCCAGACTTCTCGCTATTTCTGCTCGTTTGCGAGGGAAGCAAAAAGAGGGAGAGGTAGAAAAGAGAGAGAGACAGAGTCTAAATTTATGAGTAAAATATAAATTTGACTTTCCCCTGGGACCAAATTCATAACTGTAGACAGAGATAAGACAGTTAATTGCATAATAATTCAGTACAGAAACCACCAAAAAAGAAGAAAAAAACAAGGCATGACTGGGTGTGAAAAGTTATCCATTGGAAACTGTGCAAAAGATTAAAATGGGATCATAGTACGAAATGGTATATACACAAACCAGAATCCATCTTAGAGAATCAGACGCATAAGTTTCTCTGAGATTATGAGATACAAAAAAAAATGATATTTTACCGTTCTGATGGACTTCAGAGAGAACATCAAACAAAGAGAGATAAGTACTTAAATCTTGCTAAAAAAAAACTAAAAACGCTGAGGAACATGAGAGTCAGAGTAACATCAGTTGTAAAACGATCCCCAAGATTTTGGAGAAGGAACTGCAGGAATTGGAAATCTGGGAGAATCGAAACCATCCAGATTAAAAATTGTTGAGTCGGCTAGAATACTGAGAAAAGTCCTGGAGACCAGAGGATCCTTGTTGTCACTCAGGTTCCAGTGAAAAACAAGCAGCTTATGTCATTAGTATAGCACCAATAACAACAAAAGTAACAACAACAACAACAGCAACAGCAATAATAGTAATGATGAAACGCACAAAATTCTTTGGGATCACCTAATCTCGGCCAGACGACCAGACCTAGTGATAGTCAACAAAAAATAAAAAATAAAATAAAGCCTGCCGAATAGTGTACTTTGCCGTTCCGGTTGGCCACAGGGTAAAACTGAAAGAAAGCAAAAAGACCGAGAAGTACCTGGACCTTGCTAGAGAACGGAAAAAACTATTGAACATGAAAGTGACGGAGATAACAATTGCAATTGGTTCGTTCGGAACCGTCACTAAAGGTAAAGCGACAGGAAGACGTAGAAATAAGAGGACTGTTGTATAGCTATGATACAACTATACACGGAAACATATATATGCGGAAACATAATCAACAATAATGACGAACGAACACGCTTCTTTAGAAAAATATACCTCTCACACTTCATTCTCGAAAGGGTTGCGAAAGGGTTGTGTGTGAGAGGTGAGTTGGAGACGGAACAGACTGCAACATATTGACCCCAAGTTCCTCTGGTCATAGCAGCACTTCTTCCACATTCTGCTGGGCTGCTCAACCGGGGGTACTGATGGCCCAAGCCCTCTGTCTCGAGCTGGTTCTCACTGCCTCGAACTGCAACTCGAACTCCAACTGCAACTGACTACAACTAACTCAAACTGTCTATGGCACCTGGTTATATAACTGTTTGACACCCACCTGCTTTTTGTGGGCGTCGCATCTGCACCGAATTCAACCCAGCCACGGGTCAAGGTGATACCCCGATGTCTTCGACAGGATGCACCTGTTATTTACACAGGTGCATCTCATAATTGACAGCTCGGTCGAGGGCCAATATGTTACAGAACAAATGGAGACCATCCAAACTACAGCATCGTTGAGATCGGCCAGATTACTGGATAGAGTCCTGGACACTTGCGGAGATTTGCTGTCACTCAGACTCAAATAGAAAACCATGAGCTCACGCTGGCCTGAAAATATCTCCAATGAGTTAAAGGATTTAATAATTATTTTTTACAATTTTCAACTATTTTTTTCGGCTTCGTACAATATTTTATCAGGATTTTACCGAAGATATTGTACGAGGGAAGGGAGTAATTACATGCTTTCTATGTATTTATGTTTTTGGTGGGGTCTGCTTTCTCCTTCGGTTGATATTTTTCAGTTGCATTGATTGAACTTTTCTTAGAAGATGAACAGTTCTGGATCGTGCATTTTTTTTTTTTTTTGGCATTTTATTGATGTTGGGACAGCTAGGTATGTTATTAATCTGTTTATCTGTCCCCTTTATTGATTTATTCATGTCTCGCACTATTGCTGGAACGGTGCTCGATTTATTTTGTCACATTTTTCTATTTCTATTTCCAGAACGTTCTATTTACTTATTTCATTATCCTCGTTGACTGATACGTTATTACCTGTTGGCACTAACCTATTATTATTATTATTATTATTATTATTATTATTATTATTATTATTATTTACTTCTTTAGAGTTTTTCGCATCAGCGTAAGCTGATGGTCTTTCACTGGAGATTGAGTGACAGCAAGTCTCCTCAAGTCTCCAGGACTCTTCTCGGTATTCTGGCCGTTTTCAATAATACTGTTGTTTGGATGGTCTCCACTCGGCCGCCAACTTCCAAATCCCACAGGCCCTTTAATAATCCTTTTGCTACCGTGCCAAAATCACCAATCACCATTGGTATAATTGTCACCTGCATGTTCCGTAGTTTTTTTCAATTCCCTTGCAAGGTCGAGGTACTTATCCTTCTTTTCACATTCTTTCAGTTTTATTCTGTTAGCCGGGACAGTAAAGTCGACAATTTTACAGGTTTTCTTTTTTGTTGTTGATTATTATAAGGTCTGGTCTTCTGGCCGAGATTAGGTGATCCGTGTGTATGTCAATATCACATAGGAGTTTGTGTGTGTCACCAGCGTTAGCAGATGGTTTCTCACTCGGTTTTGAGAGATAGCGAGTCTTCTCTTGTCTCCAGGACTCTTCTCAGTATTCTGGCCAATCTTAATAATGATGTAGTTTTGACGGTCTTTTTTGTCCTCTTAATTCCAAGTCTACCAGTCCTTTTGCTCATCCTATAGTTGCTCTGTTAGCTGGGCCTGTAGAATATATCGACTGCACCTCTGCAGAGAGGTAAGACCCCACCACAAAAAAAAAAACGAGTGTCCTGATATGACACTAAAGAATCTGATGGTGACGTTCCTGGGATGCTGGAGATTTGGGGCATGCAGAGCACCCTTCATTTTCATTGCTCCCTGGTCCTCTCTGGCTCGAAATGGTAGCACCTGATAAGGGCCCTATCTATTGGTTAAATAGAACTAACTGTATACTTATGCTAAACGGAATTGTTTGAATTAGAACTATTTAACAAAACTGAATAGCTTGAAACAGAAATCTTTTTGACAATTAAACTGTACTTACATATAAACTGTGTGCTTATGCTAAATTGATTTGTTTGAAATGGAACTGTTTTTGACATTGAAACTCTACTTACATCAAACTGAATTGTTAATATAGAACTGTTTTGACATTTAACTGTGTGTAAAACAAAATATGTACTTATACTCAACTGAATTAGCTGAATTAGAACTGTTTGAATAAACTGAATAGCTTGAAATAGAAATGTTTTTGACAATTAAACTGTGTATTCATGCTAAACTGAATTGTTTGGAATAGAACTAGCTATCAGCATAAAAATGGATTTGGCTTTAAATAAACTACAAAGGTTGATATGCCATAAAATCCAACCAACCAACCTTCCTCTAGGGATTGTTACAAATGCACCAATTACAATTGGTATTTCTATAACCTACATGTTTTTTATTGTCTTGCAAGGTCCCTCGTTTTACTTTCTTTTAAATTTCTTAGAGGTCTACCAGGAGGACAAAGTCCACTATTCAGCAGGTTTTCTTTTTGTTGTTGCTGTTATTATTATTATTATTATTATTATTATTATTATTATTATTATTATTATTCCCTTTGCGTTTTTCACACACCAGCGTTAGCTGATGGTCTTTCACTTGTGTTTGAGTGAAAGCAAACATCCTCACGTCTCCAGGACTCTTCTCAAGATTCTAACCTCTATCAATAATGTTGTAATCCTGATAATCTTGATTCGTCCTCCGATTCCTAACTATTCCATTATTATCATAATCCTCCTTCTTAATAATGACCATTTAGTATCTGGCTGTCCCATACGTAAACTACAAATATAGGCACGTCGAGATTGGACAGTATATTCATGGAAAAATATGCCAATATTATTTTTTGCCACACGCCGAAAAATGTGAACATCACAGTGAAGCAATCATAGAAGGATATGAAGATTCCATTCTTCGGGAATTTACCATCACTAGTTGTTGGGTATCACCTAACTTTTCAGCATAATGAGCTGTTCCATCTGCCATATATGGCAGTAGCGGAGATCAGTCAGATCAGAAGAGCCGTTCCTATTGTTGAAGTATATCATTACTCTATCACTAATCCTATGTTCTTATTACTAACAGTCTCTCTCTTGTAAATTCTCTTTCCTGTAAATATAACTATTTTTCCTCACATATCGTGGTTTGTCGTATTATTACTACTACTTGGGTTCACTAACCAGAACACAACATTAGTAAGAGACATAGAACAGCTTGTTGACCGGAAAAAGAAATTAAAGATCTTTAGCAAAAGATGTACCTTCTGTTCAGCTCTATTAGAGAAAAATATGTCTGTTAAATATAAAAATCTTGAATTTGAAAAAAGATGTAGAACCTAAAAGTTGCTGTTAGATCTATAATAATTGCAAGCGGATAGATTGTTTGCCCATCTTGGTCAAATAGTCTGTGACAAGGATGGAGTTGTGGACTGGTGCATTGTCCACGTAGAAATGCCATTGACCCGATTTGAAGAATGCTGGCCTCTTCCGACGGAATCTCTTCCTGAACTCCTTTAAAACCTCAACATAGTATCCCTAACCCTAACCCTTTGGCCAATCAACTGTGGTGTATTGAATTCCTTACTCTTCCCACACCTCCAATCATCCCTCACAGACTCCCTGTCTTCCCTGAATCTCTTATGCCACTCAAAAATTGATGCTCGATTATGCAAGATCCTCCAAACGCAGTCTGAAGCATTCCATACGTTTATGTGGCATTTTTTCCAAGTTTAAAACTGAGTTTTATTGCATATTGTTCTTCTAAAGTGTCCCCACATACAGATTTCATTTTTGAAATTCACCAGCTGTGATAATCAGGTTTTAGTAGGGTGTATTCCAATTGCTGCTGTAGCTGTTGATTTGAACCTGAAATCATAAGAATTAGTCAATCTTCAAATAAGATGTATAGCAATAACATACTAAATTCTCTGGAGTCTACGACAATTTTAAATGCCTGTATAAAAAAAGTCTGGAAACTTGTTGAATTCACCACGTAACAACTCTACAAAAAATCTAAATATGAACATACAATGAACATGATTCCCTAACTTCAAGATGGATAGACATAGAAAGGAAAATAGATTAGGAAACAAGGTTTGGTTTCTTTGTTTAATGGCATATCAACTCTATTTAGGTTATTTAATGCCAAACCTCTTCTCCTAGAAGAACAGTAGTGTTACTATTTAACCCATAGCTAGGGGGATAAGGGGGTTCATACCTCTCCCAGGGGTATTTGCCCGAAAGTGATTGTGACATATCAAGGTTTGGTTTGGTTTCTATGTTTAATGGCATATCAACTCTTTTTAGGTTACTTAATGCCAAAGCCATTCTCCTAAAAGAACAGTAGTGGTACTATTTAACCCATAGCTGGGAGGATAAGGGGGTTCATACCTTTCCCAAAGGTATTTGCCCGAAAGTGAACGTAATAGCGCGACTGGAGTACGAACTCGCATACTACGATTCCGCAGTCCATCGTTTTAACCATTACACCACGAGGAAACAAGGGTAGGATGTAGACTTTCTAGACTACATCACAGCTGAGATCAGCTAGAATACTGAAAAAAAAAACTGAAACTTGCTGTTAGTTGAATTTTTTTAATGAAAAATTCGCTTACAATGAAGACAAGAATCGAATGAAGCAATAAAACTGAACTAGTCAATTCTCACAGCAAATATTGCAAAAAGTAACACGAAAACTGATCAGCTCAAAATGCACCGCATAAAAATGATATCCCGCGCCACAAAAAGAAAAAAAAAAGAGATCTAAAAAAGTTAAAACAATCGATAGAAAATATTCAAGAAAAAATTAATTAAATGATATTAAAAAAAAACGTGGTTGTGAATTTTCATGTAGAAAATCTCTTCGGAATTGGTCTTTTAAAAAATGGAACTTGTGTGCGATTTTTTTGATAAAAAATTTAATTTCTCTAAAATTTAACACTTTGACCCTAATCGATACTGACACTGATGAAATTCAAACTCTGACTCATAAAAATTATCAGAGCAATTGTTATCATAATAATAATAATAATAATAATGTTCAATCCGAGGAATGAAAAACAGCAAAGGACACCTGACAGACGGTATGGAACTACCAAACCAAAACAAAATTAGAACGCTCAGAGAAAAGGAAACCTACCAATACTTGGGGTATGGGAAGCTGACACCATCAAACAAGTGTAGATGAAAGAAAAAAATTAAGAAAGAATATCTCAGGAGAACCAGAAAGCTACTCGAGACAAAACTATGTAGCAGAAACATTATCAAAGAAATAAATACCTTGGCTGTTCTCCGCGTAAGATATTCGGGACCATTCTTGAAGTGGACCAGAGAAAAAGTTTTAAAAATGTACAAGAGAACAATAAAACTATTGACCATGCATAAGGTATTAAATCCCAGAGATGATGTTGATAGACTATATGTGTCAAGAAAAAAAAAAGGAGGGAGAGCTCTTACAAGCATTGAAGACAGCGTTGATGTATCAATGCAACGACTTGAAGACTATATAGAAAAGCACGAAGAAAGGCATTACAGCGACCAGAAATTGTACTGACAACACGAGGACCAACAGAGTCACAATAACCAGAAAACAAAAATAGGAAGAAAAACAAGTCTATGGATATTTTAAGCGACTAATAAGCAACATCTCACACGAGAAAACATGGACGTGGGTAAGAAAGGGAAACCTCAAGAGAGCAACTGAATCTCTCCTACTAGCAGCACAAAACAACGCCATAAGGACCCATCATATCAAAACAAGAATTCATAAGACATAACAACAAATACAGGAAATTGGCCCCAAAGGAATATAAGAGTATAGACACGACTGGGCGAGGAAGGTGATCCACTGGGAGTTGTGCAAGAAAACTACATTGAACAATAAGAACAAATGGTATATGGTATCTGTGCCGGAGAATGGGACACACAAACTCCTATGGGATTTTGAGATATAAACGTATCACCAAATCCCGGCCAGACGACCAGACCTTATAATTATCAATAACAAATAGAACTTTCAAAATGGTGGACTTTACTGTCTCGACTGATCTTAGAATAAAATCGAAAAAGAGTGAAAAAAAAAGGATAAATACGTTGACTTTGCTAAGGAATTGAAACAAGTGTAAGAACATGAAAGTGACGTTTACAAATTGCAATTGGTGTTCTTGGTACTGTCACACAAGTATTAATGAAAGGAACTGAAACACTTGGAAAACAAGAGGACGAGTGGAGGCCATCTAAACTACTGCATTATTAA
This sequence comes from Sepioteuthis lessoniana, assembly GCA_963585895.1. Classification (NCBI taxonomy): domain Eukaryota; kingdom Metazoa; phylum Mollusca; class Cephalopoda; order Myopsida; family Loliginidae; genus Sepioteuthis; species Sepioteuthis lessoniana. The sequence continues at coordinate 4,421,824 of OY757937.1, read as the reverse complement.
GATCGGCCAGAATACTGAGAAGAGTCCTGGAGACTTTAGGAGTCTTGCTGTCACCCAAACTTCAGAGAGAGACCAACAGTTAACGCTGATTTGAAAAAACCCTCAAGGAGTATGATAATAATAATAAGAAGCAGCTACAGCAGTAGAGATAGTGCCACAATGATAATATTGTACTGTCTCTTTTCTCTTGCAATTCATTGCAGGATTATATTTGTTTTATTATAGCTTTTACTTTTATTAGAGTGGGCCAAAGGTTATGCAATATTTTCGTGGGTGCTTGCATGCAGCGTGTATATCACGTGAACGAACCAGCTTATGCCGTGTTAGATGCGGGTTATGGTTGGTAGTTGGTGCGCTGTAGTATTGTCCATTACTTCACTTTGTGTGTAATTTGTTTGAAAGCGACACAGCTGAATGTAAAATGTGGTCTAATTCAGGAACTTATGCCTTATGATTTCGAGCTGGGCCAAAAATTCGCCGAAGCAAGCAAAAGAATTTTGGTGTCAGGAAAGTTGGTCCAATCCCAGTTTGGTCGAGTGTTAAGCAAGGAGGTGTCAAGTACCATTTTTTAAGTCTTTGGTATGACACGATCTGGGATTGAAAACAGGTCTACCGAATCATTGGCGAACACTCTGCCCACTGGGGCAATGAGCTGGTAAAATATTTTTCCTTTCTCGTCCAAGGCATTGTGATCGAAGATTATGAGTTGCTATAGTGACTATTTAAAAATCTGAAACAAAAAAAGAACAAAACATTATTATTAGTTGTCATGTGGGTCCCATGCATATTGAGACACCCTATATTAATATATATATATATATATATATATATATATATATATATATATATAAAACAGACTATAGAAAATTATTAAATCAGAGATGTGAATTAATAGCGAGATGTAGACATAGGAATAAATTTAAATTACAGACAAATTATCATTGATAATGCTTAAATAAAATAACATAGGATTAAATTGAGATTTAAGGTAAATGAATAAAAATAAAATTAAAAAAAAATGAGTGGATACCATGTGATGTGTACGTACTCTTCAAATAACGGGTAACTGAATTAATAGGCACGAAAATAAAATTCGAAATTAAAAATTTTAATTCTAAATTTTGAATTTAATTTAAAATAAGTATTACTGTATCCTTACGTAAAGTTATGAAAGAAAGTTTTATTTCTCTAAATTAATATTAAATCTGGAGTTTTAAGTCGAAATGTATTTAGAATTTGAAAAAATAAAAAAATAAAAAATAAAAAATTTACAATAATTCCAACCGGCAATAAAAAAAAATAACCGAAGTGGGCTAAAAAGTGGGCAAAATGAGGAGAAAACTCTTCACCCCTCTTCTACCCCCTCCCATCCTTCTTTCCTGTGTCTATTCTGAATTATCTTATCCATTAGATCTGAAGAAGACCTGTTATTTTTTTGTTGTTGTTTTTGATTTATATCAAAACCTATAACAAGATGGAAATAAATTTTTAATCCTTCTTACAGAAAATATCTATCCATCTATCTATCTATATATATATATATATATATATATATATATATATATATCCCCGTTCTTACGTATCTACCAATTAATCTACTGATTACATTTCATTTTTCAATCTTCCTTTGTTTTTTCTTTTTTCTTTTTTTTTTTTTTTCTATCCTGCTGAAGCAGACGATGCGTGACTGGTTCCCCCTTCTTTCTCTCTCTTTATTTTTCTTTATTTCATATCCAGAAAACCCTTTTTAGCATTGTTCTCCTCGTGGTTTTTGCTCTCACACTTGTTATTGATTATGCTTTCATACTCAGAAAAATTCGCCGCCATTTTTTTTCTCAAATCATTTGTCGATTTTAATCTCATTTTTGCATCTTGAGAGAATATCTTATTTTAATTATTCATTATTATTTTTATTCGTTCATTTATTTCTTTATTTTTTGTTATCAAAATATTCACTTGTATGATTTGTATTTGGTTTTAGTCGATCAACCTTTCTTTTGGGAATCATACTCACGCACATGCAGATAAAGAAAGACACGCATATACACTTAACGACACACACCACATGGATGCACTCATCAAAATTACATGGATTCGAGCAGCAACCCAACACTTGATACGGGTTGACATCTTCGACAAACACATGTACTCAATAATTGATCCCCATATACAAGCACATGTATGCAGTCACAAACGAATTAAGATGGCGTACGTCACATACGCTATCTTCATTCTAGTTCATGAAGTTTAAACTACTAAAACACGGAAAACGAAAGATTATAAGACAGGGTAAAAAAGACGAAAAGTATTTATTAATTATTGCATTTAAAATATTCAATATTTTTGCAGTTATCCACAATGACAGTTGGAAATGGATTAGGTTTAGTTTGGTTTGGTTTGATTTGGTTGTTAGGTTTTTATGGCATATCAATCTTTGTTGGTTATTTAACGCCAAATCCATTTTATGGAAATAGTTCTATTTCAAACAATTCAGTTTAGCGTAAGAACGCAGTTTAAATGTGAAAAACATTTCTATTTCAAGCTGTTCAGTTTAGTCAAGCCGTTCTACAGTTAAATATCAAAACAGTTCTATATTGACAATTCAGTTTAGTTTAAGTACAGTTTCATTATCAAAAAACAGTTCCATTTCAAATAATTCAGTTTAGCATAAGCACGCAGTTTAAATGTAAGTACGGCTTAATTGTCAAAAACATTTCTATTTCAAGCTATTCAGTTTAGTGAAACAATTCCGTTTAGCCAAAGTATGCCATTAGTTCTATTTAACCCATAGATATGACCCAATCAGGTGCTTCCACGCCGGGCCAGAGTGGACCTGAGAGCAATGGGGAATGGATTAAAAATCAGAAATGCCATTCATTTTTTTAAATGAACTGTAACAGTACTTATTCTCTACTTCTACACAAATATATACGCTCGTATAGTTTTAAGCTCTTCTAACGAATTGACCACTCCGGTACCCGATTACGCAAAATGCAAACAAACGAAAGTTGATACATATGTGTTAATTCCCGAACTGACGTTTAATTGCAGGCTTGGACTCGATGTATACCATCAGCCTGATATAACGTTAGGTGGGTTCTGATACTGGCTTGGAGGGTCTCGCGTGTCTAGCCACACTAAAGAGTTTTAATACAAAGAAACAGTCTGTATAAGGATGACAATTTATATATATATAAAGTAAAGTAAAGTTAGCGACCATAGTCGAGGGTGACCCGAAGGCTCCCTTTTCGATAGCTACTACACCAAGGTGTAGGGGAGGGCGCTACTCCATTCCCTGGATTGCTCCACTTTACCCTTGAACCGTACCTTATAATGCTGAGTGTTGAGCAAGGTGGTATCAAGTTCCATTTTTAAAGTCTTTGGTATGACTCGACCTGGGATTGAACCCAGGTCTCCCGGGCCATTGGCGAACACTCTAACCGCTGGGCCAAGAAATATATATATATATATATATATATATATATATATATATAATGCAGGCATATTTAATTAAAGATGACAGATAAGGATTTGGAAATGAGTTTTTAATTAGCTTTGTTCTTGTTAAAAAGAGGGATATCACAAATGAAGATAAAGACTGTTTAGTAATTGTCTAAAATCTTTTATGTTACAGCTCGAAGATTTCGGACAATTATTACACGGCCTTCATCATCGTTTCTGTCATCAAACTCGTGAACTGGACAAGGCTAATGAAAAAGTCAACACCAAACATTATGTTATTTTAATGAAATGTACTTACAAAAATCTGTAGCCAAAATACACACACGCTCACTTGACAGAGAGACAGACTGAGAGATATTTTTTTATTTGTGTCTCTTTGGATATGGACGAGTATCTTGTATCTGACAATGAATCCTTTGATAACTCCTTGACATCGCTCCCATTCACAATTAAATTCAAAAGAACAACTTGAATATGCAGCTTGTTTGTATGGCTGACAAATTTATTCAAATCTCTTAACACAACTGGTCCATCGACAATCATGAACCTCTTAAATTTCATGTGGTTCTTAACTTATTTACGTAACCTGGAGCCAAGGAAACAGTGTAACATCACTGATGTCTCCATTCTTACTGCATTCTTCCACGGTGGACTACTTGTCTCGCAGTAACCATGATAAAAAAAATTGGGCTATAAATATATATATATATATATATATATATATAAAATTAACCTAAATCGCTAGTCGAAAATCTTCTACTAAAGTTTCACCTTAACGGATCATCAGGAAGCCTAAACTCGACTGAATTCTAAAGGAGAAATCGCTTTCTTTTATTCACCAAAAACCCACCTAGCTTAAAATTTGCATTAAAAAAATTCTCTAAAACCTATCCCTAATTCTAAAGTAACCACGCCCTTTTGTGTCTACTACTATTTAACACCTCCGATCTTTGGTTTAACATATTCCTACTTTTACAAGCCGCTATCGCCAATTTTTCCCCTATACAAAGGCTACAAGCTCTATTACCTGCCCTATATTTACGGCATTTCTTTATTACTTCCCATTTCATTATAGGATCTACCCCTGTGTTCTCCTTAAGCTCCCACACATAACTAGATAATGCAGTGCTATGCCTATATTTCTCGTGCGAGAAACTTGTTTTATGGTTATAGTACCTAGTCTTAAAATTCCCTTGCGTCGACCCAAAGTATATCTTTTTATTTCTCTTTTTATTCGAATCACTATATCCTTCTACTTTATACACTACACATTCCCCTGGGCGGTGATTCGAGATACTTTTTTCTATTGTTCCTGGCCAGGGTTTTTTTTGTTTTTTTCTGGTACCGGGAATACCGGTAGATATTAGATTAGTAAATATATATATATATATATATATATATATGGAAGTAAATTATGGAAATAAATTTAACAGTATGGAGAAAATAGAAAAACAAAGTCTTCCATATTTGATGAATTTATTTTGACGCAAATCAATGTAAAGACGTTTCAGTTTTCGTAAACCTTCATCAGGACTTTAACACAGTGAAAAATGTTGCATGGATGTTTTTTATAACGGGTTGGGCTCGTGGAAAGGCTGTACTCTTCCCGATCCCTTCATTTAGAAAGACGGCCCGTGCAAGATACTCAGCGTCTGGTTCGGGCCTGATCTTCAATTGGAGAAAAATTGGTCGGAAGTACTGGAAAAGGTCGTAGCTGCAACGGAGTTGTGGCTACGTAGGCGGCTTTCCCTAAAGGGATGGGCTGAGGTGTGCTGTTCGCACATCTACTCCCTTGTCGTCTCCCGACTTTCGGGAGAGGAGAAAGTATATACTAAGAAAGAAAGACTCATGGCCGTACTGTCAGCGTTCTTTTTCTTTCTTTTAAAAACTGTTACGTGATGTACGCAGGCAATGATGTTTGAAATGTGTTGAATTTGTAAGAGATACAACTGATGGAAAGATGATAAAAGCATTGACTGTTAGAATTTTGTGAAAAGTGGGAAAAAAAAGCAACATTTTTCACTATTTTAAAGTCCTGATAATGGATCATAAAAACCGAAACGTCTTAGCGTTTATTTTGCATCATGATACATTTATTACATTCGGAATTCTTTGTTTTTTTTTGGTTTGGTTTCGGTTTCTTTGTTTAATGGCATATCAACATTTGTAGGTTATTTAATTCCAATGCTATTCTCCAAGAAGAACAGTAGTGGTACCAATTAACCCATAGCTGGGAGAATAAGGGGGTTCATACCTTTCCCAAGGGTATTTGCCCGAAAGTGAACGTAATAGCGCGAATGGAGTACGAACTCGCGTACTACGATTCCACAGTCCATCGCTTTAACTATATATATATATATATATATATATATATATATATCGAATACAACATGCCTATACAATTCTTTTAACCGATATTGTCTTGCATTCATACGATGACCTTATTCTTGAGGCAAATATAATATTTCAGATTTGAATTACATATATATATATATATATATATATATATATATATATATTTACCAACCCCGATCAAGATGTCACATGAGGTCAACTTTAAACGGAGTTTAACAGGTTTTAATCTTTATTTTTTTTCCTTTGACTAGTTAATATACCCGGTATAAAGAGCACAGTCTGCCCTACTATTAGCCAATTGCTGGAGGGAGAATAATTGGATTCCTACCGTTCCCAAAGATATTAGTGTTATGTGAATGCAAACAGCCTCGTCCAGGCTTTAAACTCTGGTAAACGTGTCTATTTTCAACAAAGGTAATCATTAAATGCTAGCACACGAAAGCTACTATATAACGCCTTATAATTCGCGAGCTGAGCTATGTCGACTGATGGCTGAGTGGTATGATTCTAAGTGTCATGTAAAGTTGGGAGGGTTTCGATACAAACTTGAAGCGTGTTACGTGTCAAGCCACAATAAAGTATTGTGATACAACGAAACAGTCTGTCTATGGATGACTATATATATAAATATATATATAAACATATTTGGTTGAATTCGGCAGATTGTCCCTTTTTAAAAGTCTTCAAGTGAAGGCGTTCGACTCTTCAAGCTATTCTTCTTATATCTTAGTTAAGATGCTGAAGAAATTATCCACCCTTTGGAAGAGTAAACCGATCGCTATCAAGGATTATTCTAACGGGAGGATGATGATGATAATAGGTCAATCTCAAGGTCAAAATAACAGATATCTCAGAGAGGGATAGAACAGTATTGTTTTAAGAATAACTGGGCCACAACCACTATTGGAAATAATCGAAATCTTTAATAGGATCATTGTGATTACCATCTTCAGATCGAAGTGTTCTGCACTATATTTCAATATAGGTGGTGCTAATCGATGAAAATCGAATACAACATGCCTATACAATTCTTTTAACCGATATTGTCTTGCATTCATACGATGCCCTTATTCTTGAGGCAAATATTATATTTCAGATTTGAATTCTTAACAGGTTTCAGTATTGAATGATTAACTATAGAATTTTTAATAAAAGGCTTGATAAATGCTAAAATAACTTCCAGAATGATTTCAGATGTACGCGAAAAGTAAGACTTTATTGCAAATGGTCAGTTCTGTAAAGATAACAAATATCCATTCATAGATTTTTTTTCAATTTTCAGGTTGGTAACTTTGATTTAAAATTAGCTTATCAGTTTCGGTCTGGAAAACGTTCCAAGGCATTCAGCTCTCAAAATTCACGTTGCTGAGTAATACGTTACGATAATGGAACACACGATACATTTATATGAATTCATGACAGAAACATTTAACAATTTAACACAGGTTTATGGAGATCTTTTCCTATCGCTGGCACCTATTTTGGGGAGCGTAAGGGAGACCGAGAATAATGAAGTCCGTTCCGGACAGTTGGGAACTTTACAAATTGGGGAAACAGTATAAAATATGATCCATATTTGACGATAAGACGAATGTGTAATGTATAACCAAAGATTGACTGATATCCAAATAAATATAAAAACTTTATTTTCTATTACTTTCAAGACACTTAGTGAACAAGTATTTATTCCCTTAAAATACTTTCCTAAACAATAACATACCCCTTGACAATTAATTTGAATTCTTGTAACAAATCATGTTTACCAAAAGCAAAAAACAATCTTGTGTTTGCCTTTCGGGTAGTGTTGAGGTCATGCCAGAAGTCGTTCCAAGTGAAAGGTGTGTCAGTTTATGACGTCCAACATTTTTCCCAAATAAAGTCTTCCTTGGCATTTGTCTTCCGAAGAAAACTATTTCTTGGAGATACTGTTGATTTATAAATTATCATTTCATTGCCATTTTTTTAAAGTTTTGGATTGTCGAATTTATGCTTTGAAATTTACGTGATAGGCTATCGAAGATTTTAGAAGTACTTCTTTTAGTACATTTGCTTTTTATATGAGATGAAAGATTTCAGAAATAATACAATGTTTTTTGTCTTTTTTCTATTGGTTTTGTTTTTTGTTTTCTGTCGATTTTTGTTCGTTTGTTTGATGTTTATTATTTTTGCTTTTTTGCGGGTTTTTTGGTGGGGTTGGGGTTTTTGGGGGGTGTTCTGAGAAGTGTTGATTACTTTTTCTTTTTGTTTTGAGTTTTGTTGTTTCTTTTTCGCCCAATGTTGTATAATATATTTTATTAATTAGGATTGTCGTTTCTTTTTGCGTCGATGCTGAAATGGGCTTTGATATTGATCCCTTGTCTTGTATTGAATAAAAAAAAAACTGTATTGATTAGATAATTGTCTTGTGACATTTATTTCCTCCCAGTTTTCCGTGATTATTTTCATCCTGATTATTGCACACACAACGCTACAGATTTGTGTCCGTGTTGACACAAACCTTAACTCATAACAAAAATAAAAAAAAAACAATTTGATACTGGGATCTGCACCATATTTCCTTCAGAATATTTCACAGATACCAAGGAAGATGCTATTCACACTCTTCTGAAGAAAAGTGTAGAACGTCTTCAACTAATATTGTCTCCACTTGGCTCATTACAACTTCCTGTTTGTCCTCAACACTTCCCAAAAAGTAACCCCGAAATTGTGTTTTTATTTTGGAGAATAGAATTTGTGACTAATACTGAAATTTTTTGTGTGTTTGATATCAAAGGAAGTTTTTCTTTTCACCCGGGGATTTGTAGGGAACGAATAAATAAATAAAATTCAAAATTAAATTTAAAAAAAAAAGAAAAAGAAAGCTATTAAATTTGCAGAAACCCCCAGAGGTCCCTAACAGGAAAATGAGATGACGCAGGCGTAAAAGAAAAAAGGGGTTCCTCTTGACAAAGGGGCCCAGGCATTCTTTCTCTTTCAGGCAGTGCCCGTCGAACCAATAACACTATTTTGCTGTCTGGTGTTTGGGCACCACGCATTCGTCTTTGGACGTAGCGTCGATCAGTCCCTTTCACCCAGTAGCAGCCCTCTCTCGGTCAACATTATGCTGAAATATACAAGACCCACTACTGAACCATAAACTAACCCTTACCGGACTTTGACAAAACTTCCAAAAGAAAACTAACCCTTATGGAAGCCCGAAATACCAAATGCGGAAACCTACATACATGAAACGAATTAACATATTTTTGACACTTTTTTTTTGACTGGGGGATTCAACCATTTCAATGTATTCAGGAAAAACTCCCTCATCCACGGAATGGTTGTTGAACCCAGTAAATAAAGGAAAATATAAAAGAAACGTCTTCGTCTTTTATCTGTTGCTGTCTTTTCCTTCGTATAATTCTTTTTGGGACTTTCTTGGGCAAGGCATTGCACCGACTAACCAATGCGGGGTAAAATAAAATAACCAAAATATGGAGTCAGATATCTAATGGCAACGCAGCCTTGCCCTTTTCCCGTGACCTCCAGCCTAAAACCCCACATATTAAAGCTGTTTATACCAGCTAATAGATTTGGGGAACGTGACATAACGCGAATTATAAGTTTTGCAATATTCTGGCACATGTTAGTCTACGGCGTGTATATCACGTGACCGAAGCAGTTGAAGGTTTGGTAGGTACCAACTGAAGTTGGTAGTATTCGAGCAGTTTATACGTTGATAGGTTGTGAATGGCTTCATTCCGTGTATAATTTGAAAGCCGAAAAGATGAACATGCCAAATTCGGTAACTGATGCTCAATGAGTTTGAACAATGCTCTAAATTCGCTGAAGCAACCAAAAACATTTTTGTGAAGGTTCTGTTGATCATAGTCCAGTAACCAGACGGTGGTTCAATCCCAGTTCAAGTCAAAACCAGACTTAAAAATGGTACTTGATCTCTTCTTGCTTAATACTTAGCATTATAAAGTACAGAACAGGTGTAAGTTGAGCAGTCCAGGGAAAGGAGTAGTGCCCTTCCTTTCACACACACAGTGTAGTAGCTATGGAAAGGGGAGCACTTGGGTTACCCTCGACTACGATTGGCCAACTTATATATCATAAATTGATTGACTTTATCCTACGAGTTCAAGCCGTGCCATAATACCCCTGTGGAAGCAACCAAAACATTTGTCGTGAAAAAGGTGAACGCAAGTTGACCACAGAAGAGGGCGCGGAAGCAAGATTAAAAATATTCTTGTATAATAATGAACGATTCTATTAAAAGACAAGATAATGTCAATTTGAAAAAATAAACGACAAAATAAGAAGATAGACACAAAACAGTAAATTTACTCAACATTGCCACAATATTTTTAAATTATTGCATCAACGCGCCATTGAAACGATTTGCATGCCTTCAAAATAAATTCTTCAGATATTTTATTCCATTTCTTCTCAATAGTAGTCTTTAGGGAACCAATATTTGGCTGGGAAGTTGCATTTGTTTTGTTTTCTAAAATGCCCCATATATAGAAACCGATGGGTTAAGGTCTGGGTTAGATGGAGTCCATAAAGAAACTACGATTATTTCGGAAATTTTGTGGCTTGGTTTCGGCTTTAAGCAAATTATAGATTCTTTGTCGTTTCTTTTCTTGCTCACTCATATTGGGCTGAATCATAATGGAAAATTGCTTGAATAATAGAGCTAATCATGAAAATTTAGGTTTGTCACGTTTTTTTTTTTTCGGTTGTTGTTTGATTTTTTTCAAATATTAAACTAATTAAGCTAAATAAAAACGTTTTAAAATAATTCCATATTTTGCTTTCGCACCCTGTACAGTAACCAAATTGTTGAAGATATTTTGATCGGATTGCAAGAACCTTGACGATCAAAGTCACATGCGCCTAAAATTATGGTTTCCGAGGTTGTGCTCCAGGCAAAAGAGGCAAATGTGCTGACAAGCACTCGGAGAGTATCAGGCGAGATCGGCCTCTCTCTATCCAGTGTTGTTTGTCCCTTTCAAAATATTGGCAAAAGTAACCAGTTTTTGCCAGTTTGTACCTGATGCAAAATATTGCAGAACTTTTGACTCACCCTAGTCTCAGGTCAGTGTTTCTTTGCCTGTCGATTAGTGTTCGTACGAAATAAAAAATTGGTTGTTTATCTGCTGTGATCCGAAACTTCTTGGTGGGTGCAAAAAGACATAACAGGTAAGTTCCTACTATGCAAAAGGACATAACGGAAAAAAGAGGAGGTGTCTCGCAGTGTAATGGTTAAAGCAATGGACTGCGGAATCGTAGTACGCGAGTTCGTACTCCAGTCGCGCTATTACGTTCACTTTCGGACAAATACCCTTGGGAAAGTTATGAACCCCCTTATCCTCCCAGCTATGGGTTAAATAGTACCACTACTGTTCTTCTAGGAGAATAGCTTTGGCATTAAATAACCTAAAAAAGAGATGATATGCCATTAAAGAAAGAAACCAACCGAAACTTCTTGAATATTGATGCCTTTTTGTGATTCAAATTTTATCCTATTGTATTTTCTAATGCGACGAAAAACTGTGGTGGGTAATTTTAAGCTTAATGTCAATTAAAGTATCTTTATTCGATCCTCATTGTTAAGCAATGGACAGATAGATGTCAACAAACTGTAAATAGTTTGATAGATATGAAGAGACTATGGGTGGATGGATATATATGAACCGATGAGAGATATGAATAAATAATTGATTGATAAATAAATAGATATCAACAGACAGCAAATGAATTGATTGATATGAATAGACGCCGATTGGCATGATGGTTAGAGTGTCCGCCAATGGCCCGGGATACCTGTGTTCAATCCCAGGTCGAGTCATACCAAAGACTCAAAAAATGGTACTTGATGCCTCCTTGCTTAACACTCAGCATTATAAGGTATGGACCAAGGGTAAAGTTGCTCTTAGCAACAGTATGTACCGTACGAAATCTCAGGTCGGTGTGTCAGACTAAAACATATTAAATTAGGAAATTTTATATAAAGATCTTTATTTTCAAAGTGAAGAGGATATTTCTCCATATCATTGGGTATGAGATAATTGTTTGTTTTTTTCTTCCTTCAGCCTCAGTTTTCGCTTTCGTTGATAGTGTTTGGCGCCAAATCAGAGGTTAGTGCTAAGGGGGTCATATTATGATTGATGGAGACAAAGGAATAAATTCCATTGTTTAAGGTTGATTTCATTGATCTAAAGGGAATGAGATCCCTGATTAGAAGCAGACATCATGAGTCTCTAAGACTAATGTCAGTCAATTCTTATTTTCCTCTGCCTTGGGGACCTCCAAAGAATATCAGACAATAAACAGTGAAGAAAACATGGATAACAAGATTACGATTGGGATAAGAAAGTTGATAGATCGAAGGACATTTGCAGGGATGGGAGGAGGATATGTAAAAAAATAACTAACAAACCATTGAAAAGGGAAGAAAAACAAATATTAGGAATTGAGAAAAGAAAAGAAAAGAAAGGAAAAATGAAAAGGAGAGAGTTGGAAATGAAAAGAGTGGGAAAAGACAAAGGTTTATAACCGTATAAAAGAAAGAAAGAAAGAAAGAAAGAAAGAAAGAAAGAAAGGTAATCAGGAACTGGGGGAAAAAAAGAAAAAGGGAAAATAAAAACATAGAAAATTGGAAATAAAACAAGTGAGAAAGGAAAAGTCTATAAACTCAGGAAAGAAAGAAAGAAAGAAAGAAAGAAAGAAAGAAAGAAAGAAAGAATTTTAGAGTAGGGAAAAAGAGGAAGATGGAAAGAAAAATAGTGAGAAAAAAAGTGTACATTTTTGTACTATTAGAAAGAAAGAAAGAAAGAAAGAAAACAAAAGAAAGAAAGAAAGAAAGAAAGAAGATCTTCATCATATGAAATAAAATAATAAAGTTTCGAGATTAAATCATTACATTTTTGAAAATTTTGAAAATTTTTGAATTTAGACTAAGACGCTGAGTAGCTAATATAAAAAGGTGACAAATCAATGTTGATTTTTGATAATCAATAATCTCGACGATCTTCGATCAGAGACTTTCAGTAAAACACAGATTTGTCAAAGTGCAACAAACTCTATACAGGTAAAACTGTGCTTTCTGGGATAAGGTTTTCATTTCCCAAGCTGAAAATGCATCACATATAATTATTTGAATTGTTTTATACAGAACTTTGCTTCGATTTGACACATAGAACTCAGGGTTCTTACATAACCTATTGTTGCTTATTATCAAAGTACTCAACAGGTACAGGGGTGTGAAGGTTCAAGCGATGGACTACGGAATCGTAATATACGAGTTCGAACTCTAGTCGTGCTACTACTTACACTTTCGGAATAATACTGTTGGGAAAGATATAAACCCCCTTATCGTCCTATCAGTTGGTTAAACTGTCTTTCTAAAAGAATGGACTTGGCATTAAATAACGTGAGAAGGTTAATATGCCATTATATAAGAATCAACCGGTACATCAATGCTAAACATATGTGATCAATTCACCAACGAAATTCATATTGGTTGGGTTTCATAACATATCGACTATTTCATTCCAAGCCTTGTTTATATATATATATATATATATATAGTCATCCACAGACAGGTCTGTTTCGTTCTATCAGAACTCATCAGTGTGGCTAGACAGTATCTTCCCGTAGCTTGGATCGAAACCCGGTTGACTCAAACGCCAAGCCAAAGCTTCTAACCATTCAGCCACGAGGAGACATTAGCAGCAAAGCAAATTTTAAACGATTATGAATCACAATTACTATTGTGTGTCGCTCGTCTTTATTGTGTCGTCGTTATGATTCTGCATGCATCGGCATATGGGTATACAACACAATCGGAGTAGTAATTTTTAAAACTAGTTTTTATTCTTTTATCTGATTGGTTTGGTTGTTTAGGTTATATGGCATATCAACCCTTGTAGCCTATTTAACGCCAAATCCATCTTTATGAAAACCAGTTCTATTTTAAACAATTCAGTTTAGCATAAGTACGCAGTTTAAATATAAGTGCAGTTTAACTGTGAAAAATATTTCTGCTTCAAGCTATTCAGTTTAGACAAGCAGTTCTAATTCAGCAAATTCAGTTTAGTATAAGTACAGATTTTGTTTGTACACAGTTAAATGTCAAAACAGTTCTATATTAAACAATTCAGTTTAGAGTTAGTAGAGTTTCAATGTCAAAAAAAGAGTTCCATTTCAAAAAATTCAGTTTACCATGAGCACGCAGTTTAAATGTAAATACGTTTAATTGTCAAAAACATTTTTTTTTTAAAGCCATTCAGTTAAGTCAAATAGTTCTAATTCAAATAATTCAGTTTAGCATAAGTGTGCCATTAGTTCTATTTAACCTAAAGATAGGGCTCTATCAGGTGCTACCATTCCGAGCCAGAGTGCGCCTGGGAGCAATGGCAATGAAGAGGTACCCCCCATTCCCCAAAGCTGCAGCATCACTGGAACCTCACCATCAGATTGTTTAGTGTCATACCCAGGACACACATTGGTGGGGGTCTTACCCCTCTGCAATGGAGCAGTCGGCGTATTCTACAGCCCGAGCCGACTAGGCAATCTTTTATCGGATCTAAAACTTGTTTTATAGGATTAAACACTTTCTTGATAATTAAATTTAGTGTCTTAAAAGTTGATTTGGTTGTGAGTTTGAAGAGAAATATTTATCAATCCATGCTCGCCCATAGTTGATTGGTTTTATGGCATGTCAACTTTTATTGGATCAATCGATATCCTGGTCAAAGTTAATTTATTTTTTGCAAACTGTTAATTGCTTTCAAGTAATGAAAGATTGTTATTGGTAAAAAATTTCAAAATGAGCAAAAATCGTTTTCTGATTTTCTGTCAACCACATACACGATTTTACTAATATTTTCTTGGATATGGTGAAAATTTACTTTAGTGGCAAAACTGTTTTAATACATACAATTATGGATAATCCATTAACCAAGAAGAAGCATCTATCTATCTATCTATCTATCTATCTAGTTTTTTTTCTCTCTTTCTCTCTCTCTAATCTATCTATCTATCTATCTACTTCTGCGAGGTCTTGTCCTTCTGCAGTTAATTCCAGGCGGCAATTTTCCAAGTTTTCCAACATGCTGGTAGACTTGAAACATTTTAAAACATTATATTATCCAAGATCAATGAAGTCTAATCGCTATTCCAAGCTGTTATAGTGTCAGTACTATTGTATGGCTGAACCACGTGGACTCTAACGAGATTCTTGGAGAAAAAAGTTAAACACTGACTGCATCTCTACTGAAGGGTAAGACAAACCTGCCAACGAGAGTTCTCGATATGACAGTAAACATTCTGATGGTGAGGTTCCAATAATGCTGGAGCTTTGAGAGTTGCAGAGTACCCCATCATTGCCATCGTTCCTAGGTCACCTATGGCCCAGAGTGGCAGCACCTTATAGGGTCATATGTATGGGTCAAATGGACCTGACATTTAAACTGTGTACTTATGCTTCACTGAATTATTTGAAATAGAACTGTTTTTACATTTAACAGTGTACAAACAAACGATTAATCCTTTGTAGAATTATTCGCATTTGATAGAAATACTTGAAACCATTTAACTGTGTGAAAAAAGAGCACAGGTTCGTTTAAAAATGTTATCTATAAAATGTGTTTTGAATTCCTTTATTGATATATATGAATAAAATGTATTTCGCATAAAATAACCTACACTGGTTGATATGCCATAAAACAAAAAAACAAAACAAATCATATATATTCAATATATTTGTATAAAGTGGATTTGGCATTAAATTACCTACGATGGTTGAAATGCCATAAAATCCAACTAGACCAAACATATATATAATTAATATATATGTATAACGAGGATTTGGCATTGAATAACCTACAATGGTTGATATGCCATAAAATCCAACCAGACCAAACATATATATTTAATATATATGTATAAAGACGATTTGGTATTAAATAACTTACAATGGTTGATATGCCATAAAATCCAATCAAACCAAATCATATATATTTAATATATATGTATAAAGAGGATTTGGCATTAAATAACCTACAATGGTTAATATGCCATAAAACCTAACCAAACCAAATCATATATATTTAATATATATGTGTAAGGAAGATTTGGTATTAAATAACCTACAATGGTTGATATGCCATAAAACCCAACCAAACCAAATCATATATATTTAATATATATGTACAAAGAGGATTTGGCATAAAATAACCTACAATGGTTGATATGCCGTAAAACTAAACCAAACCAAAATAAGGCCAAACCTCTTATTGCTTTGACCAATATTTAATAGATCAATCATCTCTACAGTCCTTTTATGGAATTCTTTGGTTTAAAAAAGATACTATTTAATATTTAAAAAAAAACAATCTGTCTCATACTAACGACCATAAAGTTTGTATTCATTTAGAATTTTATTTTTATGTAAATGCAGCGATTAAAAGTTCTATTTAAACGAGTCATGGTGAGTAGAAAATTTTTGATTATATTTAAAGAATAGCAAAGTTTCATTATTCTATAGCCAATGGAATACATAAAAAATTTTTTTCATTCAGTTTGGCACTCAAGATAAAACCTTGGCCCAGTCGGCTGGGGCTGTAAAATACACCGACTGCATCTCTGCAGGAGAGTAAGGCCCCCCAACGAGTGTCATGGATATGACACGGAACAATCAGATGGTTAACCTTCTGTAATACTGGAGCTTTAGGGAATGCGAAATACACCTATATTGCTATCGCTCACAAATTCACTCTGGTCCGGATTGGTAGCACAAGATAAGGGTCCTATCCATGGGTCAAATAGAACGAAACAGCGTACTTATCCTAAACTGAGTTGTTTGAAATAGAAGTGCTTTTGACATTTAATAAAAGCCGATATGTTGTCATGAAATTCAGTATAAAAACTTGACCAAAGCAACGTCTCTGGCCTCATAGTACAATTACTCGTCGCAAGTTTTTTCACCAGCGTTAGCTGATGGTTTTTCAGTGGAGTGTTACTGACAACAAGTGTCCTCAAGTCTTCAGAACTCTTCCCAGTATTCTGGCCGTTATATATAATAATATAGTTTTGATGGTCTTGGCTTGTCCTCCGATTTCAAGCTTTTTTTAGTCCCCCTTATCTTGTTTTTTTTTTGTGTCACCGATTATAATTATCATCGTTACATTAATTTTTTACAACTTTTTTAGTTCTCTGGTTTTCTTTTATTTTCATTTTGTGGTTCACTGGGACGGCAAAATTTACTCGTCAGCAGATTTTTTATTTTTATTTTGTTAATTATCACTTGGTTTGGTCTTCTGGGTGGGATTATAATTATCATTATTATTTTTTATTACGATTTTGAGAGTTTTTCACAGCAGCGTTAGCTGATGGTTTTCCACAGGAGTGTGAGTGACTGCAAATCTCCTCTAATCTCCAAGACTCTTCTCAGTATTCTGGCCGACCTTAGCAATGCTGTAGTTTGGATGGCCTTTATTTGTCCCCTGATTTCTAAGTCTTCCAGTCCCTTTACCAAGTGTTTGGGAATTGCTCCAAGTGCACCGATTATCATCCATAGTTTTTATTTACTCATTAGATTTTTTTCACTGGAGACTGAGTGACAGCAAGTCTCCTCAAGTCTCCAGCACTCTTCTCAGTATTCTGGCTGTTTTCAATAATGCTGTCGTTTGGATGGTCTCCACTCGGCCGCTAACTTCCAAATCCTACGGGCCCTTTAATAATCTTTTAGATATCGTGCCAAAAGCACCAATCACAATTGGTATAATTGTCACCTTCATGTTCCATAGTTTTCAATTCTCTAGCAAGGTCAAGGTACTTATCTCTCTTTTCACATTCTTTCAGTTTTATTCTGTGGTCCGCCGGGACAGCAAAGTCGACAATTTTGAAGGTATTCTTTTTTCTTTGTTGATTATTATAAGGTCTGGTCTTCTGGCCGAGATTAGGTATGTCAAAGTCCCATAGGAGTTTGTGTGTGTCATTTTCTAGGACAGGTGATGATGGGTTGTGCATATACCATTTGTTAGTATGGTTAAATCTAAATTTCTTGCACATTTCCCAGTGGATCACCTTGACCACTCAGTCGTGTCTAGCTTTGTACTCCTTCTGTGCCAATTTGCTGCCTTCGCTTATTATGTGATTGATGACTTCATCTCTGTCACTACATAGTCTACATTTGCTATTTTGTTGAGTCTTATCTATCCTCGCCTTGATATAATTGGTTCTTACGGCGCTGTTTTGTGCTGCCATTAAGAGAGATTCTGGTTCTGTCTTAAAGTTTCCTTTTCTTCTCCATAGCCAGGTTTTTTCGTGTGAGATGCTGTTTATTAGTCGTTTAAAACGCCCATGGAGTTCTTTAGCTTCCCATTTAAAAAAAAAAAAATTTTGTCATTCTATTATCCATCGTGTTGCCAGTATTGTTTCTGATATCCGTATTCAGTCCACGTTCGTGTTTTTCTAAGTAGTCTTCGAGTCGTTGTATGGATGTGTCAATGCTGTCTTCGATGCTGCCTCCTTTCTTGGTACATATAGTCTGTCAACGTCGACTCTGGGATGTAATGCCTTGTGCATGGTCAATTGTTTTCTAGTTATTTGGTCCATTTGTCCAAGTTCATCTCTGGTCTTCTCGAGAAAGGGTCCCGAGTATCTAACGAGGGATACAGCCCAAGTATTTATTCCTTTGATAAGGTTTCTGCAAGTCAGCTTTGTCTCCAGTAGTTTTCTAGATCTCCTGAGATATTCTTCTTGATTTTTGTCTTTCATTTCCACTTGTTTGATGGTGTCAGCCTCCAAGATTCCTAAGTATTTGTTGGTCTCGTTTTCTGCGAGCGTTCTGATCTTGTCTTGATTCGGTAGTTCTATTCCGTCATATTCGTAGTCTTTTTGGCGCTATATTGTGCTATAATAATTATTATTTTCCTTGAAATTTTTTCGCACCAGCATTACCTTGTGGTTTTTCAAGATTCCCAAGGATTCCGGGAGTCTTTTCAGTATTTTAAAGGATTTCTGCAGTGCTGTGGTCTAAATGGCCCTGATTCATTTCCTCTCCACATAAGTAAAGTAAAAAAGTAAAGTTGGCGACCGTAGTCGAATGTGACCCTAAGGCTCCCTTTTCGATAGCTACTACACCAAGGTGTAGAGGAGGCTGCTATTCCTTTCTCTGGATTGCTCACTTTACCCTGGATTCTTATCTTATAATGCTGAGTACTAAGCAAGGCAGTATCAAGTATTATTTTTGAGTCTTTGGTACGACTCGACTTCGGATTGGAACCCACGTCTCCCAGGTCATTGGTGAACACTCTAACCATTATGCCAATGTCTGGTATTAAGTAAACTTGGCGACTGTAGTCGAGGGCCACCAGAAGGCTCCCTTTTCAATAGCCACTACAACGAGGTGTAGGGGAGGGCGCTATTCCTTTCCCTGAATTGCTCCACTTTACCCTTGATACGTACCTTATATTGCTGAGTGTTAAACAAGGAGGTATCAAGTACCATTTTTAAAGTCTTTGGTATAACGTGACTTGGGATTGAACCCAGGTCTCCCGGACTTTTGGCGAACATTCTACCCACTGGACCAATGATTGTATTTTATCCAAAGAATTAGTGGTAATATGTATTCTTTGTACTTGTGTTCTTTTGTTGCCTCTTTTGAGTGATATGTTTCAGGCATTGATTGTATACTACAAAGGAAATGAGTGTTATATAATTGCGGGATGTTTTTTATATTATCATTTTTCGTCGGTTATATCTTATCATTCGGTTTAGTTAGGCTTAGAACTGTTCAGCTTAGTGTACGGGTAGGGACACACATTGAGCGCAGGTGTTCACGTTCGCATGGTGAGGATGTGACAATCACAGATATCATAATAAAAACCCCGGATAGTATATGGGACTGGGGATATGAATGACGTCATGCCCGGAAGCGATGGGCTGAGGATTTTGGGTGATATTTGAAAAAAAGCAGTGTGTTGAGATCCGAAGCTAGACGAAGCGATTTGATTCTTCGGACCTGGACGAGGCCAGTCCATTTGGGTCTATGAGATTCGCCCCGCGTGGTGGGGTCAGATGGAACCGTCAGCAACGTAAAAATTCTCACTCTCTCTCTCTCTCTCTCTCTCTCTCTCTCTCTCCTCGTGTTGACAACCTAAAAGTCAAGAAGGCAATAAAAGTTTCGTACCTGAACCAAGAGAGTCGTCAGTGGTAATTTACTAAGCTTTTTGCTTAGATGAGGCACAAGGCCATATGAAAGAGGCACCCAATGAGACGAGAGTCGTCAGTGTTTCGAGTGTTTTTCGGATTCCGATCCATATGAAAATTTTACATATTTGTATATTTCACATATTCGTATTTTGAATATGTTACATGAGCAGTTCCACAAAGTGCAATTTTTTGTATCTCATATCGGTAGAAACTGTCTGATATCTAATCAATGTGTTTACCTATCGATTTCTTGATCATAACCAGGCCTCCCACTATTAATGACTTAGTAGAAGTGGCACATTTCATTTCTATTTACCGGTTTTTGTATTTACTTATTTGATTATATTCTTTGATTTATATCTACTAATGCCTTGGTAATAACAGATCAATTGTAACATATTCAAAATACGAATATACAAAAATACGGATACGTAGAACGTTCACATGCATTGGAATCCCGAAATACGCGAAACACTGACGACTCTCTTTGTTCAGGTACGAAACTTTTATTACCTTCTTGACTTTTAGGTTTTCAATACGAGGAGAGAGAGACGCAATCTTTACTATGCTGACTGTTCTATCTGACCCCACCACGCTCAGCGCATCTCGTAGACTTAACTGGCCTGGCCTCACCGAGGCTCGAAAATCAACTCGCTTCGCCCAGGTCCGAATCTCAACTAACCACTTTTTTTTTTTAAATCACCCCAAATCCTCAGCCCATCGCTTCCGAGCATGACCTCATTCACATCCCCAGTCCATTTCCTATCCGGTGTTTTCATTATGACATCTGTGATTGTCACATCATCCCCGCGGAAGCGTGAACACCTGCACTCAATGTATGCCCCTACCCGTGCACTAAGCCGAACAGTTCTAAGCCTAACTAAACCTAAAGATAAGATATAATCAACGAAAAATGAAAATATTTCTAAAAAATCCTTCCGCAATAATATAACACAATTAGAATGTATGATTTCTTTGATAGTCTTTAACCTCAATATCTAGTTTATGGCTTTTTATTTACCTGTCAGTTTGAAAAGCAATGTTTCAGAGAATAGTTTATTTGTTTGTTAAATGGTTTGGGTTTTATGGCATATGAATCCTTGTAGGTTATTTAATGCCGAATCCATTTTTATACAAATAAACAGTTCTATCTCAAACAATTCAGTTTAACCTAAGTACACAGTTTAATTGTCAAAAATGTTTCTGTTTCAAGCTATTCAGTTTAGTCAAATAGTTCTATTTCAAACGATTCAGTTTAGTATAAGTACACAGTTTAATTGCCAAAAATATTTCTAAATGAAGCTATTCAGTTTAGTCAAATAGTTCTATTTCAAATAATTCAGTTTAACATAAGTACACAGTTTAATTGTCAAAAATAATTCTATTTCAAGCTATTCAGTTTAGTCAAACAGTTCTATTTCAGTTTTTTGTTTACACACAGTTAAATGTCAAAACATTTCTATTTCAATCATTAAGGTCTTTCGGACTATTGTCTTCATCTATATTGTTATTTCCACAACGTTTCGGCCGATATGTCCTCCGGCCTTCTTCAGGTGTTCAATCAAGAAGGCTAGATAAAAAAAAAAACAACTGAAATCTGAATATGAGCACAGGTAAAAAAAATCATCCGTAATAGTAGTAATTCTAGCTATAGTAAGAACATTAAGTTTATAATACCCAAATATTCACTCTGAATTGTCTACACATGGCGTAACGGTTATAGGCGTTGGTTCGTTGAGCTGCTAAGAAGACAATCATCTGAAGGTTGCAGGTTCAATCCTCACTACAGGCGAGTAACAATACAGGAATACTTAACACTTGTACCCGGTCATGGCAAACGGAATCAGAACAGGGGACCCCCCGTGGTTTCAATAAAGGACGTAGATCGAAGTTCCGTAAAGGTTCCCGAGTTCGACAAACACCTGAAGAAGGCCGGAGGACATATCGGCCGAAACGTTGTGGAAATAACAATAAAGATGAAGACAATAGTCCGAAAGACCTTTGTGATAGAGATCAACAAGCTTCGACTCAGAAATTTAGACAACTAATATTTCTATTTCAAATACTCCTGTTTCGCATAAGTAGAGTTTCCATCTCAAAAACAGTTCTATTTTAAGCAATTCTGCATAGGTATGCTGTTTATATGTCTAAATCTATCTATCTATCCAACACAGTTTAGTTCTATTCGACAAATAGATAGAGCCCTATCAGGTGCTACCACTCCGAGCCAGGGTGAACCAGGAAGTGATAGCCATGAAGGGATACTCCATATTTCCCAAAACCCCAATATTACTGGAACCTCACCATCAGATTTTTTAGTGTCATATCTGGGACACACGTTAGGTGGGGGTTCTTACCCCTCTGCAGAGGAACAGTCGGTATATTCTACCGGCCCATTGGGACTGGGCAACAGAAAATAGTAGCTTCTCTTGATTCTATGATCAGTTCTAGTTGGTGTATAAACCATTTTTCATATTTTGGTATTCAACAGTATTTACAAACTTTCCAATGAATATAATGTCCTACTTTATAGAGTTTTATTTATTTTCTATCGATATTAGGATTGGGCAACTGGATTCTAAGTGGTCAATTGATTCAGTTTTTTGTTCGCACAGTCTACATATTATTATCATCATCATTATTATTTCGTTCAATAAAAGAGTTTTACTGTGAGATCTGCTGATAGCTTTGGAAAAATTCACGATGACGTCACTGTGACGTCAAAGCTTGCTTCCAGACAAATGGAAACCAACATAAAAGCGTTGTTTCAGTTTTTCAATATTATACATTTACTCCTACCCTCCTTTCCCTAATCATATTCTCCTTCTCTTTCAATCTCAGATTAACATGCTTTCCCACCACACCCACACACTGCAACGTTTTTTTTTCTATTTTATTCTTATTTCAATACTTACGAATTTTTCTTTTCTTTTTTTTTAAAATCATCTTCGTGGATTCCGTTTTTGAAAGCATTGCTTAATTCATCTTTAAGAGAACAATGATGATACAATGGGGCTTTTTTTGTGTGATGATTCGTCATAATAGTAACGAAATTTATGATTTTAATAAAACGAAAGAGTTTATGATAATACGTTATGATATCAATAACAGAGATAAAAACATTGACAAGGAAAATAGAAATACTTAAAGCAGAACAGAATACAATAATTCAATGATAATAATGGACAGTCTACTCCAACTACTATTACTACAGCTACGACTACTATAACTACTTATAATAATAATTATATAATTTCATTTGATTTCAGCATTGCTGTGGTCTGGATGGTCCTGATTTATCCATTCTTCACATAAGTAATTGTTGGTGGCCTTTAATGGAATCAGCACTTTTCAATACTTCTGGACTCGTTTCGGTATATAAGTCGATTTTAACAGTAAATTGGTCTTGACTGTTTCAATTCCTCGTATCTCCAGTTCGTCAAGTTTCTTTTTCAGGTTCCTTTTATTAATATTTCACTATTTTGACAGTTTTCTTACTGGACTTTGAGTGACAACAAGTCTCCAGAACTCTCCTCAGTATTCTGGCCGATCTTAATTATACTGTAGTCTTGATGATCTCTTGTTGTCTTCTTATTTCCAAGTCTTTCAGTCCCTTTTCAAATGTCGCAAGCGTACAATTATCATCATTAATATTTACTCAGAGTTTTTCACATCAGCGCTAGCTGATAGCCTTTCACTGAAGTTTGAATGACAGCAAATCTTCTCAAGTCTCCAGGACTGTTCTCAGTATTCTCGCCGTTCTTAATAATGTAGTTTGGATGGTATCCACTTGTCCGCCAACTTCCAAATACCTCCAGTCCCTTTAGTAATCCTTTAGTTACTGATCTAAAAGCACAAATCACAATTGGTATAATTGTCACCTTCATGTTCCACAGTTTTTTTTCAATTTTCTAGCAATGTCGAGGTATTTATCATTCTTTTCATATTCTTTCAGATTTATCCAGTGGTCAGCCGGAACAGCAAAGTTGAGAATTTTGCAAATTCTCTTTTTTTTGTTGATTATTATAAGGTTTTGTATTATTATTATTATTAACAAGTTTCTCACATTACCTCTTGCTGATAGTCTTTCGCT
Source organism: Sepioteuthis lessoniana (assembly GCA_963585895.1). Lineage (NCBI taxonomy): Eukaryota > Metazoa > Mollusca > Cephalopoda > Myopsida > Loliginidae > Sepioteuthis > Sepioteuthis lessoniana. The sequence goes on along the minus strand of OY757937.1, from coordinate 4,397,703 downwards.
GAAGTCTGAGTGCTGGCAAGTCTCCACAATTGTCCAGGACTCTTCTCCGTATTCTGAGAGATCTATATATACGTCAACAACAACTTGTAAAAATATAATAATGTTCACACACACACACACACACACACATATATATATATATATATATATATTTTGGGCCATCATCAGATATATATATATATATATATATACGAGGATCATTAAGTAAATTTCCAGACATTTTTCGCATGAACACTTTCATTGACAGTACACACATGAAACTCTTGTCCCCTTCGAAGTAATCTCCCCCGGCTGCAATGCACTTGTTGTACCGTTCCAAAAACTCCTCGAAGGCCCCATGGACGTCCTCTTGTGTGAGCGTGTCAATGTCCTTCGTCACAGCCTCTTTCATATCCTCAATTGTCTCATAACAACAGCCGGGAATAACCAAAAGTCACAGGGAGCTTAGGGAATAACCAAAAGTCACAGGGAGCAACGTCTGGACTACAGGGACGGTGAGGAAGTGTCTTAATGCCCATCTTGGTCAAATAGTCTGTGACAAGGATGGAGTTGTGGACTGGTGCATTGTCCTGTTGGAAATGCCACTGAGCCGATTTGAAGAGTGCTGGCCTCTTCCCAAGGAATCTCTTCCTGAACTCCCTTAAAACTTCAACATAGTATCCCTAACCCTTTGGCAAATCAAATCTGGTGTATTGACTTCATTACTCCTCCCACACATCTCATCATCCCTTACAGACTCCCTGTTTTCCTTCAATCTCTTATGCCACTCAAAAATTGATGCATGATTCATGCAAGTTGGTCGAAAACTAGTCTGAAGCCTTCCATACGTTTCTGTGACATTTTTTCCAAGTTTAAAACAGAATTTTATTGCATGTGGTTCTTCTAAAGTGTCCTCACGTCTAGAGTGCATTTTTGATATTCACCAGCTGTGGCAATCAGGTTTTAGTAGGGTGTATTCCAATTCGTGCTGTAGCTGTTCATTTGAAGCTGAAATCATTAAAATTGGTCAGTTATCTCATAAGATGTATAGCAATAACATACTGAATTCTCAAGAGTCTGCGACAATTCTAATTGCCTGTACAAAAACGTCTTGAAAATTATTGAAGGCACCACGTATATATATTGCAAAAGCGATGTGACCTTTGCATGTATATAACTAATTTTTAAGTGCTTATTATTTATACTGGTGCGTTGTTGTGGCGTTTTAAAAGTTTTTATAAGTAGCAACAGATGCTAAAGACATTTAAGTACATTAGTACTGGATTCGAAGTAGTAGTGTACATGCAAAGGTCACATCGCTTTTGCAATATACACACCCCTGATGATGGCCCAAGATCGAGCAGAAAATAATAGGGTAACAATTAGTTATGGGTGTTTCATCAACTAATACCCGCTGGATACTCGTTGGTGGGGTCTTACCCCTCTGCAGAGAAGCAGTCGGTGTATTCTACAGCCCCAGCCGACTGGGCAAAAAGACGTATATATTGTTCAATGAAATATGCATTAATGAAGGTATGCTGCCGATACACACATAGATAGATAGATAGATAGATAGAAAGGACAGAATGAGATAGATAGATAGATAGATAGATAGATAGATAGATATGAACAGACTGAGATAGATAGATAGATAGATAGATAGATAGATAATGAACAGAATGAGATAGATAGATAGATAGATAGATAGATAGATAGATAGATAATGAACAGAATGAGATAGATAGATAGATAGATAGATAGATAGATAGATAGATAGATAGATAGATAGATAGATAAGGAACAGAATGAGATAGATAGATAGATAGATAGATAGATAGATAATGAACAGAATGAGATAGATAGATAGATAGATAGATAGATAGATAGATAGATAGATAGATAGATAGATAATGAACAGAATGAGATAGATAGATAGATAGATAGATAGATAGATAGATAGATAGATAGATAGATAGATAGATAGATAAGGAACAGAATGAGATAGATAGATAGATAGATAGATAGATAGATAAGGAACAGAATGAGATAGATAGATAGATAGATAGATAATGAAAAGAATGAGATAGATAGATAGATAGATAGATAGATAGATAGATAGATAGATAAATAAATAGATAATGAACAGAATGAGATAGATAGATAGATAGATAGATATGAACAGACTGAGATAGATAGATAGATATGAACAGACTGAGATAGATAGATAGATAGATAGATCGATAGATTGTTTGGGGCAAAAACACAGACAGATAAAAAAAAAAGCAGAATAATTTTTATTATCTTTTATTATTGCCCCCCCCCCCGATATTTTAATGTAAATTCAATGACAGAAACGCAAACAGCCATCTGCAAAGAATTAATCACGTGTAAGAATATCAAATCAAGGAAGAGAAAACTCTAAGAAATTTCCTGTTTTTCTTTTTTCACTTTTCTATTTTCGTATTTCCGAGAATTTTCTTTGTAGAAACTCACAATGTTCGCTTTAAATAAAGGAATTTTGACAATTTTTATAGAAGAAAATAATCACTTCTTATGTGTGTCTAAGTCATTGAAGTTTCTCAAAGGGTATTTCGGAAAAGTTGATATAATTTCCTTATCTTATAACTTGAGGAATTTTTATTCTCGAATTGTAACAAGTGTAAAAATAACTCAAAAGACACGTTTTATGTTTTTTTTTCCTTTTTAGAAATGCTCTTGACAACAACAACAACAACAAAAAAAATAGCATAACATTAAACATTGATTTTTTGGTGTTTCTGCAAATGTTAAAATTTAAGATCATTTGAACGAAAGATCGTCAAGTTATTAAATTACGAGGTGCCTGTGGTGTAATGGTTATCGTCTTGGGAAATGGATACGGCGACACGAGTTCAAATCCTAGACGTGGCTTATTGCATTTCACATAGCACTAATACCCTTGGGAAAGGTATGATTCTAAATATTCTCCCTCCAGCTATGGGTAAATAGTAGGGCAGACTGTGTTCTTCAGGCTTGGTAAGGCAACAAGTCTAGGAGAAGGAAAACTCTGAATTCAAACCTGTCAAACTCCGCTTAAAATTGACCTTGTGTCATATCCTGCCCGAGCGGAGGTGTTAGTAAATATGGTCAAGTTATTAAATTAGGAAATGATACAACTTTTCTGCTAAAATGCTCTGTATAAATCAAATTATGTTAATGTTTAAATAAACCCCCAAATATATATATATATATATATATATATATATATATATATATATATATATATATATATAAAGTTGGGCGGGTTTCGATGGGGCTTCACGCGTCCTACGGGTCTAGCCACACTCGAGAGTTGTGATACAGCGAAACAGTCTGTCTATGGATGAAAATATATACGCTCCCCCATGGGGGTTGAACACTCTGGCGAAGGAATTTACGGCTGCTGCTCGCCTAATGAAAAAGCTCTTCGAACGAATTGAGCACTCTGGTATCCGGTAAGGTGAAAAATGTAAACAAACGAACTTACTACTTAATACCTTATAATTCCCTAGCTGACGTGGTACACTTGCTGGCTGAGCGGTCCAATACTAAGTCTAACGTAAAGTTGGGAAGGTTTCGATCCCAGCTTCAAGTGTCCTACGTGTCTAGCCACACTCAAGAGTCACGATACAACTAAAATGTTTGTCTGTAGATGAATATATATATATATATATATATATATATATATATATATATATATATATATATATATATATATATATATATATATATATATATATATATATATATATATCCTCAGAAAAAGACATTGAATAAATGAGACTAACACGAAGAATAAAAGTTATATTGCCCATTCAGCTGGGGTTGTATAAATACTCTGACTGCTTCTCTGCAGGCGATTAAGACACCCCCCTCAACGAATGTCCTGGATATGACATCAAACAATCTGATGGTGAGGTTCCAGTAATGCTGGAGCTTTGGGGAATGCGGAGTACCCCGTCATTGCCATCGCTTCCAGGTCCTCTCTGGCCTGGAGTAGAACCACCTGATAGGGTCGTATCTATTGGTCAAAGAGAACTAAAATACGTACTTATGCTCAACTGAACAGCTTGAAATAGAACTGTTTAGACATGTACACTGGGTACTTATGCTAAACCGAATTATTAAAAATAGAACTGTTTTTGATATTGAAACTGTACTTACGCTAAACAGAATTGTTCGAAATAGAACTGTTCTGACATTTAATTGTGTGTTGACAAAACCCATACTCATACTAAACTGAATTTTTGAATTAGAACTGTTTGACTATACTTAATAACTTGAAATAGAATTTTTTTGGACAATTAAAATGTGTACGCATGCTCGAATGACTTGTTTGAAATAGAACTGTACAATTGTATAAAAATAGATTTGATATTAAATAACCAAAAAAGGTTGATATGCCTTTAAACCCAAACAAAGAAGAAGTTGTATATTACAGAAAATAAGTTATACAATGTTGCCCGTTTAGCTTTTTCTACCAAACTTCAGGGTGAATTACAGTCAAATGTTCCATCGTTATCAGAAGAGACCATTATGTATTGAAAATAGCGATGATTCCAAAGGGAGTGTGTGTTTGTGTGTGCGTTTATCCTATTTACCCAACCCCTCCGCTCGGGCAAGATATGACACATGGTCAATTTTTTTAAGCGGAGTTTAACAGGTTTGAATTCAGAGTTTTCCTTCTCTTAGACTAGTCGCCTCACCAAGGCTGAAGAACCTAGTCTGTCCTACTATTTACCCATAGCTGGAGGGAGAATATTTGGATTCATACCTTACCCAAGGGTATTAGTGCTATGTGAAATGCAATCAGTCTCGTCCAGGATTTGAACTCGTATGTGTGCGTTTATCAGTTCTGTGGGTAGAGCTTTGAGTATGCTGACTGTATCTCTTGACGACGGTAAGTTCACGCACTACACCCTCAAAATTAATGACCTGTGTATGACACTAAATTGTCAGAATTGGAAATTTCTCATTATTAAATCCTTAAGGTCAATGAATGCTGATATGTTTTAGCAAACATATTAGCAAGATCCATGGCAATACCTGTTTGCAAAAGGATAAAAAAAAATAGCAATCATTTTGTCATCTGATCGTCGGAGATTGAAAGATCAGGGCTACCCGGGCGATGTAAAGCATGCATGTTTCAACATACAGTGCTGCCGAAAATTCGGTGGCTGCTGCTTCTTTAAAATTACTTAGCAGAATTGTTCGTCTAATCATGGGAGTGTTATGGATATTACGAAAAAAATTAAAAAGATGCTCCTGCTATATTTGACTATTATCCGATTTTAATCAGGGTTATTTGTTCAATTTAGTAGTCGGGAATTGTCGGTGGAACAGTCAGCCTGGGTCTAGACGTGGTGAACACACAAAATTCGCATATAGGTTTGGTTTGGTTTGGTTGGTTGGGTTTTATTGCATATCAACCTTTGTTGGTTATTTAACGCCAAATCCATTTTTATTTAAATAATCAGTTCTATTTCAAACAATTCGGTTTAGCATGATTATACGATTTAATTGTCAAAAGCATTTTTATTTCAAACTATTCAGTTTATTCAAGCAGTTATATACAACAATTCAGTTTAGTATAAGTACAGTTTCAATGACAAAAACAGTTCAATTTCAAACAACTCAGTTTAGCATAAGCACGCAGTTTAAATGTAAGTACAGTTTAATTGTGAAAAATATTTCTATTTCTAGCTATTCCGTTTAGTCAAGCAGTTCTCATCATCATCATCATCATCATCATGTCACGCTGGTAGCACGGATATCCCCGACCCTCTCTCGCCACTCCTCCCTATCGTTCATCGCCCTAGGCAGGTCTTCAGGACAACATCCCGTATCCTCACATAGCTGCTGAATGTATGTTCGTGCAGGTCGTCCTGCTTTTGCACGGCCATGTGTGGGGGTCCATAGGAGTACATCACTTATGAGTTCGTCCCGTCTAACCAAGCAGTTCTAATTCAGTCAATTCTGTTTAGTAAAAGTACAGATTTTGTTTACACACGGTTAAATGTCAAAACAGTTCCAAGTTAAGCAATTCAGTTTAGTTAAATACAATTTCAATATCAAAAAACAGTTCTATTTCAAGCTGTTCAGTTTAATCAAACAATTTCGTTTAGCATAAGTATGCTGTTAGTTCTATTTAACCCATAGATAGGGCCCTATCAGGTGCTGGCACTCCGGGCCAGAGTGGACCTAAGAGCAATGGCAATAAAGGGGTACTCACCGCGTATAGTGCGACCTCCTTAACATTAGTCTATAATTTAGGTCTCAGAACGTTGCATAATATTCGAATATAACAGAATATGTAATATGTCATTTAATAATTTGTGTAAACAGAATGCATATGTTCACTATTTTCTATGATGCTGCAGTACTTGTATCTTATTAATCAAAGAAAGTTAAGTATAAATACTTAAGCTACCGAAACTGTGTTATCACCCTGGTTGGCGGCTGATGAGGACAGGGTATCGCACGTGCTTTCACACGTTGTATGAGGAAAAAATTGACGTCCTCATATAAACTTTCTGTTAATGAACTTTTTCATCACTCCCTCAGAAACAAAAATATCCTCGTTCTCACATGCGTATTACAAAAATCAAACACAGAAAAAAACTATGGTAAATTAAATAAGTACTTCCAGTTCCACGGGATCCTCACACTTCTGAACTAAGCTTAGTAAATAATCTAGGCACTTCACAGGGTGTTGGTTGGTTTGTTGGTGGGTTGGGTTTTTATGGCATATCAACCTTTGTAGGTTATTTAACGCCAAGCCCATTTTTATGTAAATAATCAGTTCTATTTCAAACAATTCAGTTTAGCATTAGTACACAGTTTAATTGTCAAAAACATTTCTATTTCAAGCTATTCAGTTTATCCAAACAGTTCTAATTCAGCTAATTTAGTTTTGTGTACATACAGATTTAAATGTAAATACGGTTTAATTGTCAAAAACATTTCTATTTCAAGCCATTCAGTTTAATCTACAGCCTCAGACGACTGGGCAATCACAGGGTGTACTCCTTACCAAGTTAGATTGGCAGACCATTTTTGGTGAGTTCAATTCTCACTGGGTGACCCATTGTTCTGCCATTGGGTAATGACTGATAAGAAATTATTCAAAATAGAAAGCTCAATGATTTTATAAATTATGCTGGTGCTTGTGATAATATATAGCAATGAGTGTGAATGTGTGTGTGTGTGTGTGTAAAAATTGATATAATTTTTGTTTGGCTAGGATCGGTTTTATGGCATATCAACCATTGCTGGTTATCTAATCTCAAATCCTGTTTTTACATATACATCAAATATACGATTTGTAAACCCATATTGTAGAGATACGCTCAGTTAAATGATCAAACAGTTCTATTGCTTGCAATTCAATTTAGCATGAGTCATTAGTTTGTATACAATTTAAAAGTCAAACAGTTTTATTTGACACTTTAATAAGATCTCATAGGTTGCTACCACTCCCAATCAGAGTGGATTTGAGAGTGATGGCAATGAAAGAGTACTCCTCATTTCCCAAAGCTCTGGCATCACTGGAGCCTCACCATCAGATTATTTAATATCATTTCCAGGACACTCATTGGGTGGGGTCTTAGCCCTCTGCAGGGATGCAGTCGGTGTATACAACAGCCCCTGCTGACTGGGTTAGATATAATTTTAGGTGCAAATATCTGAGTAACTACATAGATTAGGAAAATAAAATTAATAGGTTTAATTTTGAGCAAAATAAGATTTATTCATTTAAATTCATTAGTTTCATTAACAACTTTCCAAAAATGCTTCCTAAAGAGGTTTGGCCATTTTTTCCGAGACCTCTTTGCCTGGCACGTTTTGCCTTCCTCATTAAACATTTTGTGTCATGTTCAAATATTTAATGCAGCAGGTGCTTTTTGCGATTTCTATTTCAAAGGCACACTGACTTCACTGTCTTCTTCGATTTTTTATCAGGCACACTCTAACATACAGGGGGTGTCCTCGTGGTGTAATGGTTAAAGCGATGGACTGCGGAATCGTAATATGCGAGTTCGTACTCCAGTCGCGCTATTAAGTTCACTTTCGGGCAAATACCCTTGGGAAAGGTATGAACCCTCCTCTCCTCCTAGCTATGGGTAAAATAGTACCACTACTGTTCTTCTAGGAGAATAGCTTTGGCATTAAATAACCTACAAATGTTGATATGCCATTAAACAACGAAGCCAAACCAAACCAAACTTTAACATACAAAACGCCTTTTCTTTTCCAGAGAATACCATTTTCTTTCCCTGAAAAGAAAAACATTAAGCATTAAAAATGTAATGTGTTTCTTCAGTTTGGCAAAATGCTCGATAATTAGAACAAGAATAGGTCAAGCTATGAGACCAGAATTGACATCAATATTTCTGAAATGCCCAGCATATATACGTATATACAACAACAAGAAACCCCTAGTATAAGTCGCAACCAACAACAAAAATAGGCTTGGGCTGTAGAATACACCGACTGCTTTTCTGCAGAGGGGTAAGAACCCCCTATGTGTGTCCTGATTATGACACTAAACAATGTGATGGTGAGGTTCCAGCAATGCTGTAGCTTTGGGGAATGCAGAGTACTCCTTTATAGCCATCGCTCCCAGGTCCACTCAGGCCCGCAGTGGTAGCACCTGATAAGGGTCCAATCTATGGGTTAAATAGAACTAAATGGTGGTTGGCGTTTACTGTTTTATACATTTAAACTGCGTATTTATGCTGAACTGGATTGTTGAAAATAGAACAGTTTTGACATCTAAACTGTGTACTTATGTTAAACTGAATTATCTAAAATAAAATTGCTTTAAAATTTAACTCTGTGTATTGCCCAGTCGGCTGGGGCTGTAAATTACACTGACAGCACCTCTGTAGTGGGGTAAGACCCCCCAACGAGTGTCCTGGATATGACAATAAACAATCTGATGGTGAGGTCCCAGTAATGCTGGGGCTTGGGGGAATACGGAGCATCCGTTCATTGCCATTGCTCCCAGGTCCACTCTGGCCCGGAGTGGTAGCACCTGATTGGGCCTTATCTATGGGTTAAATAGAACTAACAGCATACTTATGCTAAACTGAATATCTTGAAATAGAAATGTTTTTTGACAATTGAACCGTGCTTACATTTGAACTTTGTGCTTGTGTTAAACTGAATTATTTCAAATAGAACTGATTTTTAACATTGAAACTGTATTTAAACCAAACTAAATTGTTTAACATAGAACTATTCAGACATGTAACTGTGTGTAAACAAAATCTGTACTTTTACTAAACTGAATTAGCTGAAGTAGAATTGCTTGACTAAACTGAATAAGCTTGAAATAGAAATGTTTTTATACAATTAAACTTTACTTCCATTTAAACTGCGTGCTTTTGCTAAACTGAATTGTTTTAAATTGAACAATTTTTGACATTGAAACTGTACTTACACTAAACTGAATTGTTATATATAACTGCTTGAATAGTTTGAAATAGAAATGTTTTTGACAATTGATATGTGTACTTGTGCTAAACTGAATTGTTTTAAATAGAACTGATTATTTACATAAAAATGGATTTGGCGTTAAATAACCTACAAAGGTTGATATGCCATAAAACCCAAGAAACCAGACCAAACCAAACAACAAAAATAACCCAGAACTATTCACAGATATAATGAAAAATCTAGAATTTTAAAAAAAATCTAGAAGAACTTAAAAAAGGACAAAATTAAAGAAATACTAGACACAACAAAAATCATTAAAAGCCAGAGACAGCACAAAAATCTTTAAATAATATTCACCTCTTCTACGTTAGGAGAAAACACAACACAAGGGGTTACCAAAGGCAATAATAGACGATGCAAAATATGTGATATAATTATAGAAGGTAAATCCTCTACCTTTAAAAACCTAGAAACCAAATAAAAAAATAAATAAAAGCTCAAGCTGCGACTCAAAAAACGTACGTAATTGAATATAGCGAATGCAAAGAAATATATATGCAGTTAACTCAGGCACTTAATACAAGGACATCACTTCAATATCAAAATAGAAGTAAAGAGAAAATTAAATGTTTCGAAACACCTATACCAATGTAGTCGAGGTAAATTTAAAATAATGCCAATATATCAAACGAACGACTACACGCTACTTCAAATAAAGGAAACAAACTTTATAGATAAATTTAGACCAAAGTTGAATAAAACATTAATCACACACACACACACACACACACGAATGGAAATAAACGTACATACATATATATAGAAATATAGAAATACACACAAAAAAATCTCAAGAAACACATTCACACACACACAGAAATAATAGCTAAAAGTGAAACTGGAAACCACACACACACACACACACACACACATACGATGTACAAAATATGAAAAGTAAATTAGGGATAAAAGAAAAAGTGTTACATATTAACCTTCCACCCAGCCGTCAACCAAGAAACAGGTGCATCCGGTCGAAGATATCAAGATATAAACTTGACCGTGGACGGGTTGAATTTGATATAACCCGGTGCCACAGAGAGTTCGAGTTAGCTGGACTCAGTTGCAGTTGAAGTTCGAGTTGCAGTTCGAGGCAGTGAGAACCAGCTCCCAGCAGAGGGTTTGGGCCCTCAGGACCCCCGGTTGAGCAGCTCAGCAGAATGAGAAAGAAGTGCTGCTAAAGACAGAGAAACTTGGGGGTCAATATGTTGCAGTCTGTTTCCTCGCCAACTCACCACCCACACACAACCCTTTTGCAACCCTTTTGCAACCCTTTCGAATAAAGGTGAGAGGTATATTTTTCTAAAGAAGTGTGTTCGTTCGTCATTATTGTTGATTTTGTTTCCGCGTGTATATGTTTACTTATAGTTGTATCACGGCTGTGCAACAAAAGAACTCGCATTCAATAAAAAAAAAAAAACAACATAAGGAAGCCATTCAAACTACAAAGTAAGTTCAGGTCTCAGCTGAAATAAAACGCCCTGTTGCGTTTTTCTTCCAATTATATACTTGTATATATGAAATTTTTTGTTGTAGGTTCAAAGAGAGAATAAAAATATTTTAAGATAAGTAGGTCCACAAAGAGATTTGTATTTTTTAAATTTATTGATTCATTTATTTTGTCCTTACATACGTGGATGTTTCCAGCTTGTTGCTTTTGTCAGATTACATATATAGTACAAGGCCTTGTTAAAGGGGTACTCAATGAGACTTGAACTTCCTCGTATTTGTGGTTTGAATTATTTTCAGTAAGTTATGGGTTTATATAGCGGTCTTCCTCTTTTTTCTTAGAATTAATTAGCATACGTACGCAGTTTAAATATCAGTATAAAGTTTAATCGTCAAAAACAATTCTATTTCAAGCCATTAAGTTTGGAAAAACTGATTCAAATTATTCAGTTTAGCATTAGTTCGCAGTTTAGTTCTATTTGACCCATAGATAGGGCCTTGTCAGGTGCTGCCACCACAGGACAGAGTGGACCTGGGAGCGATGGCAATGAAGGGGTACTCTGCATTTCCCAACGCTCCGGCATTACTGGAACCTCACCATCAGATTATATAGTGTCATATCTAGGACACTTATGGGGGGGTCTTACCCTTCTGCAGAAATGCAGTCGGTGTATTCTACAGCCCCAGCCGACTTGGCAAGTGGGAGGATAGATGAATATCTCACTGGATTACAAGGAAGAGATATGGAAGAATATGTTACTTGGTCGAGGGGGATTATAAATTAACATCCAACTTCACTTCGGGGAGGAGTTCTAACAGAATACCTCAATTGTGGGGATAATGGGGTTCATGCCTTTCTCAAAGCCGAAAGTCAATTTAATAGTGCTATTGGAGTTTGAACCCGTTTAGTTCTAGGTCGCTGTCTACCACTTCAGCCTTTACGCTGCCAGAATTCCTCCTATACGTATAATTACCCCCACATTACCCTCGATACCTACCTTGTATTGCTGAGTGTTAAGCAAGGAAGTTATCGACTACCATTTTTAAAGTCTTTGGTATGACGCGACCTGGGATTAAACCCAGGTCTCCCGGGCCATTGGCGAACACTCTACCCACTAGACCAATGAGCCGGTTAAGTAATTAACATTATAGATTTCAGTCAATTTTCAACTGCCTTCATTTCCTGCTACTATATCTTTTTTCGTCAACTAGAAAATGCTAATAAAAGACTTGACACAAAATTCTTGTCTGCCGTCTTTAATAAAACCTGCCCACAGGAAAAACTTTTACCGAAACACTCACATACACTCTTACATACACACGCACTTAGAAACATCCAAAATTATACTCTAAGTCATGAGTAGACCCCCTCACATAAACACACGTATATATTTAATTGATTAACTTCTGAAAGACGCAACAGATCTTACACACACAAACAAACCGATATCTATATATATATATATATATATATATAATATGTGTTGCATATTTCAGACGTTAATCAATTTTGTCCATATCTTCCCCCTTCCTTTCTTATTTGACTTTCTGACCCACATCGAACAAATATGAAAAAGAATTACATCCTGTTGTTGATCCAACGCACTTCTACAAAGGAAATCGGCGCTCAATCAGCTTAACTGTGATTGGAAGGGAAAAATAATTCAATAACATATTTACAAACATATACTCTCTGCACGCCAATCAAACATTCGTGTCAGAGTATATTTCATTAATTTACTCGTATCTTTGGACTTGTATTCCTTGATCTGTTCATATCTTTTGACTCATCTCTCTCATTTTATTGACATCTCCATGTTTATACCTATCCATCTAACGATTTATGCATCTATCTCTGAGTATTTATCATCCGATGTACGTTCATGTCCATCGTCCTAGCTATCTATCAAATCTGCCTGTCTACTTAACTTAATAACTATCTGCGAAGTTCGCGTTGCGTAGTGGCTAACGTGCTGGTCTATGACGTCATCGTTAGCGAGTTCGAACTCCAGTCGCCCTAGGATGGTCACTTGGTACTATTTAACACATAATGGGATAAGGGGTTTCGTTGGTTTCTCAAGGTATGAAGCCCTTTATCCACCCCTGTTTGATGTCAACAAAAAACTATACTTTTAATAAACAGAATTGTTTGAAACTTTAATCAAAATAACCTAATTTGGCCTTAAATGACCTATAAAGGATTAATAAACCGTAAAATCATCCAACCAACCAACTGGGCTGTAACTATGTAGAACAGAGAGAGTGGTTTTTATCATTAAGGGTTTTCGGACTATTGTCTTCATCTTTATTGTTATTTCCACAAAGTTTTGGCCGATATGTCCTCCAGCTTTCTTTAGGTGTTTGTCGAATTCGGAAACCTACACGGATATTTTAACTACGTCCTTTATTGAATCCACGGGGGTCGCCTGTTCTGATTCCGTTAGCCATAACCGGGTACAAGTGTTAAGTATTCCTGTATTGTTACTCGACTGCAATCAGGATTGAACCTGTAACCTCCAGATGATTGTCTCCTTAGAAACTTAGGGAACCAACGCCCCTATAACCGTTACGCCATGTGTCCTGCTGGACAATTCAGAGTGAATTATCATGATGTAACAGTTATAGGCGTGGTTCCCTAAGCTTCGAAGGAGACAATCATCTGGAGGTTGCAGGTTCAATCCTCACTACAGGCGAGTAACAATACAGAAATACTTAACACTTGTACCCGGTTATGGCTAATGGAATCAGAACAGGCGACCCCCGTGGATTCAATAAAGGACGTAGTTCGAAGTTCCGTGAAGGTTTCAGAGTTCGCCAAACACCCGAAGAAGGCCGGAGGACATATCGGCCGAAACTTTGTGGAAATAACAATAAAGATGAAGACAGTCTGAAAACCCTTAATGATAAAAATCAACAAGCTTCGTCACAGAAATTTAGACAACTAAGAGAGAGTGGTATACGAGTTATACAAGCGTATGTCGCAATAGTCTAACGACCGATATCTTCTTACCTTATAATCTTACATATCTTGTATATTTTTCACAAAATAGATTAGTTATCAGTCGAGATGTTTGACTTATGAATTATGAATTATTTTGAATTGTGCCGGTAAAGATGGCTATCATCTAGAATGATGTGGCAGTCATCATTATATATATATATATATATATATATATATATATGTGTGTGTGTGTGTGTGTGTGTGTGTGTGTGTGTGTGTGTGTGTGTGTGTGTGTGTGTGTGTGTTCGTGTTTTGGGAAATATGCATGTGTAAGTAAATACCACTTTCAGGATCTTACCCGTGGAACTATATGATAAATAAATAGAAGTAATCAAAGATTAAATTTAAGACATTATCTTCAAAATGTCAAACGAATTTTTTTAAGTGACTGTAATAGCAATTTGCCTCTGAGCATCTTGTTCAAAACAAAATTTAACAAGTTTATACTATTGAATTATAATAATTTCTGTTTGAATTATTGAATTATACTGTTACTATCATGTTAATAGCGACAGTCAAGAACAAGACATCGCCTTAGGTAATTAAAGAATTCAATTGAAGCACAATAACATTTACACCTGATAAAAAAATATCTGAAGACTCTAAGAGGCCAGCACGCAGAAGTTTATTTTGCCTGCATCTATTTCGTTAAACAAGCAACTGTTGCTGATTTTGAATGCGCTACATATATGGTTTAATAGCACACCCAACCTTCTGTTTTTTATAATGCAAAATCCTATTCACACACACACACACACACACACACACACACACACACACACACACACACACACACACACACACACATATATGTGTGTGTGAATAGGATTTTGCATAAAAAAAAACAGAAGGTTGGGTATGCTATTAAACCATATACAATATATAAAAACACACACACAATATATATATATATATATATATATATATATATATATATATATATATATATATATATATATTGTGTGTGTGTGTTTGTGTGTGTAGAAAAAAGTGAAACGGAACAAAGATATATATTTGATGGTTTATTTATTTTCCAAAGCGTTTCAAGTTAAAGGTTTTGTCTGAATACAAAAATATTTTATCAAAATTATTGTGGTATGAGAAATAATTGTAATAGGTTTTTTTTTTTTCATTTCGTTGGAAGTATTCATCTGTAAATGTTGCTCGATGAAAAAAACGAATAAAACCGGCTGATATGTTCAAATTACGTTATTTCATGCGTTTAAATTATTTTGAAATGTAAACGGTGTTTCATGGTTTGAGAAACAATCCTGTGACGTTCTTTTGCTTAAATGTTTAAAGAAGTGGGGTGGGGGCTAATCTTTAGGATAGATTTTAAATTCCTTTAGTATTATTATTATTATTATTAGACGGTGATATTTTTTTTTAATCCTTGTCGTTAGGGGTATTGTATTGGGGTATGTGATGGGACATGTTTCCTTTATTCTTGGTTTATTCATGTCCTGCATGAAAGCAACATCTAGAAACCCTGATGAAGACTTACAACTGAATCAAAAATTCATCTAATATAAATATTTCTCAAAAAAAAAATAATTTCGATAAAATACTTTTGAATTCAAACAAAACCTCGAAGTCGAAACGCGTTACAAATCAAAAAAATATCAAGCGTATATCTTTCTTCCATTTTACTTTCTTCTGCAAACATTTTGTCAAATTCAATTCACTTCTTTTTTCTATCTCTCTCTCTCTCTCTCACACACACACACACGTACACACGCACACACACACACACACACACATATATATATATATATATATATATATATATATATGTATGATTTGTAGCATGTAAGTTACTATACAGGCTGTCCCAAAAATTTGGAAAAAAACGGAACTAAGAATTTAACCAGAGGTAAGACGAAGGACAAACAGGAAAAGTGCTATAAGTATTTTAGAATGTAATTGCGATATTTGAAGTTGGTCTTGTTTAGGTTTCGGTTTCTTTGTTTAATGGCATATCAACCTTCCTAGGTTATTTAATGCCAAAGCTATTCTCCTAGAAGAACAGTAGTGGTACTATTTTACCCATAGCTGGGAGGATAAGGGGGTTCATACCTTTCCCAAGGGTATTTGCCCGAAAGTGAACGTAATAGCACGACTGGAATACGAACTCGCGTACTACGATTCCGCAGTCCACCGCTTTAACCATTACACCACGAGGACACCCCCTAAGTCTTGTTTTGAGGTTTGTTGCTCCGTATATAGGGAGCTTCAAAAAGTTTTTCTTTATATAGAGACATTTCAAGAAGATAGTTACAGTGTGGGCCGAAACGCACTGCCTGTCAAATTAATTTCTATGTAGAAGTCATACAACCAACATAAAGACTTCAATGGATCAAAGACACGAACTGGCAGACACGAATTGTCTGT
Source organism: Sepioteuthis lessoniana (assembly GCA_963585895.1). NCBI lineage: Eukaryota > Metazoa > Mollusca > Cephalopoda > Myopsida > Loliginidae > Sepioteuthis > Sepioteuthis lessoniana. The sequence continues at coordinate 4,381,367 of OY757937.1, read as the reverse complement.
CGTAGTGAATCACACACACACACACACACACACACACACACACACACAAACAAATACACTCACATACACACACAAATACACACACACACACACACACACACACATATATATATATATATATATATATATATATATATATATATATATATATATATGAACATGCAGCACCCTGAAGTTCAATGCCGATTTTGAACTGGTTAAATTACGTGCGAAGTGATTGTTGGTTAGTTGTTTGGTTTGTATGCAATATCAACCTTTGTTGGTTATTTAACGCCAAATCTATTTCATACAAATAATCAGTTCTATTTCAAGCAATTTAGTTTAGAATGAGTACAAAGTTTAATTGTCAAAGAACATTTCTATTTCAAGCAATTCAGTTCAGTCAAACAGTTCTAATTCAAACAATTCAGTTTAGTACAAGTATAGATTTTGTTTACACACAGATAAAAGTCAAAGCAGTTCTATTTCAAACAATTCAGTTTAGCATAAGTTGACTCTTTAGTTCTATTTAACCCTAGGAGGTGCCACCACTCTGGGCCAGAATTGACCTGAGTATGATGGCAATGAAAGGGCACTACGTATTACCCAAAGCTCAAGCATTACTAGAACCTCACCATCAGATTGTTTAGTGTCATTTCTCGGACACTCGTTAAGGGTGGGGTGGGGGGTTCTTACCTCTTTGCAGAGATGCTGTCGGTGTACTATACAGGTCCAGATGTATTGGAGAAGAGGAGATATTTAAATAAAACTGACAATGTCTACGGCCATCTTTTAATGCTGAAATACTGATTCACACTCTATCCGAGAATAATTGGAAATGAAAGAAAAGTTTTAAAAAATAAAACAAAGAAACTATGACATGTACTTTCGTTTTCTTATATATATTCTTTTTTTTTTTTTTGTTCTTGCTGTGTGTGTGTGTGGGTTTTTTTTTCCTGTGCTAGATTTTAAGAAACTTGAATTATGTGTGACTTCTGTCGTCATGATGTTAAAGATCTTAGACTACAATCATAAGTCTATCTTTTTTTTTATATTTGGACTACCTAAAAAAAACTGTTTTTTTTTTCTGGTGGCTAACCAATAATAAAAATATTACATAACAATACTGTCACAACCTGCACTTTAACCAACTGCCCTGTAAGAGATCCAAATATATACCAAAAACTTACACTATTTAGTGTTTAATTTGCTTAAAATGTTATAATTTTTATTAAGGAGATACAATCAGACCCACCCCACATCAGAATTAAAGAAAACCTCAATATACGTGCATCCTCTTTCCATGAATATTTAATTAAAATAAAAAATAACGATAATAATTATTTCATTAAAATAGAAGCAATAGTACGTAACGTTGGTAATCTCAGAATTAAGGATGGTTGGTTGGTTAGTTGGTTGGTTTTCATAGCATATCAACCATGCAGAATTAAGGAGGTTAAGTTACACCCGCAGATTAACAGTAGGTTAGAATTAACTACTGAATATATCATTAATTAACATGCACATTTTAAATACACACGTAAGTTTTAAAAAATAAAATAAAATAGAAAAATAAAATAAAATAGAAAAATAAAATAGAATGAAATTGATTAGGACAACTGAAGTCACGTCTATTCCGCATGGCATTTAAACACCCCACGTAGCACCATGGTTTCAACAGCCAACATGGCGTTCTAACACCACACGTGGCACCATTTTTACAACATCCCCAAAATTTGAACATACAACACCGTGTCCATTAAAAAAGTCTCTGATGAGGAAGTTTTTACTTTGAAATTAATTAGACTCAAATAATTATTATTTCGCATTGTAATAGCCCTCTAAATTGATTCAATACAATAAAATAAAATAATTTGTGCATTGCTTCAAGCAAATCAAAAAAGTATTACGTTCTAATTTGATCTGTTTGTATAAAAGAACATCGGTAGAAAAAGAAGACAAATGATACGCACAAAATGGTTAATGAAGATATTGTTTGGTATTTACTATCAAAGTTAGATGTTGGTGTTCAAGATAAATTATCGGCAGAAAATCTTCAGTGTAGGTTGCCAAGATTTTAATTCATTGTTGTATTATTCGCATGAAGCTACTTACATTTTTACATTAATCATGCTGTCGTTAATTTTTTCCAACCTTTTATTCTTTCTTTCTTTCTTTCATTTTTTGCCCTGTTGGCTGGGGCTGTAAAATACACCAACTGCATCTCTGCAGAGGAATAAGACACCCCCCTAAACGGGTGTCCAGAGTATGCCACAAAACAATCTGATGTTGAGGTTCCAGTAATGCTGGACCTTTGGGGAATGCAGAGTACCCCTTCATTGCCATCGCTCCTAGGTCAATTCTGGTCCGGAGGGGTAGCACCCGATAGGGTCCTATCTATGGATCAAATAGAACTAAAACGCGTACTCTTGCTAAACTGAATTGTTTAATATGGAACTGTTTTTGACATTTAACTGTGTGTAAACAAAATCTATACTTGTACTAAACTTAATTATTTGAATTAGTATTGTTTAACTGAACTGAATAGTTTGAAATAGAAATGTTTTTGAGAATTGAACTGTATACAAATGCTAAAGGGAAATGTTTGAAATAGAACTGATTTTTTGTATAAATATGGATTTGGCATAAAATAACCGACAGAGGTTGATATAACATAAAACCCTAAAAGCTATCCAACCGACCTACGAACCATCTTTCCTTCTTTCTTTCTTTCTTTCTTTCTTTTATCATCCACTATTCTCGTTTTTATTTCCTTCTTTAATTTATCATTCTTCCTTCTCATTTTTTTTAATTGCATTTTTTCTTAATTTTTACTCTCTCTGATTCTTTCTTTCTTTCTTTCTTTCTTTCTTTCTTTCTTTCTTTCTTTCTTTCTTTCTTCCACAGTTTTATCACACACTTTTAGTTCTCTTTCTTTCTTTCTTTCTTTCGTAATATATATATATATATATAGAGAGAGAGAGAGAGACAGATATATATATATATATATATATATATATATATATATATATATATATATATATATATATACTCCCCTACCCCCGTGGGGTTGAGTTCCCTGGCGAAGAAGTTATCGTGTTGCCATTAGCGTCAATTGCAAGCCTCTTCCTAGTTGAATTGAGGTCTCGGCTACCGTTAAACGGATGTATTTGTAAAACAATAGTAATTGTGATTCATAACCGTTTAAAATTTACTTCACAGCTAATATCTCCTCGTGGCTGAATGGTTAGAAGCTTTGGTTTGATGTTCGAGTCAACCGGGTTTCGATCCCAGCTACGGGAAGATACTGTCTAGCCACACTGTTGAGTTCTGATAGAACGAAACAGATCCGTCTGTGGATAACTATATATATATATATATATAAGAAATCAAAAAAGGAAAAAGAGATAATAAAAAAAAAGAAGCTATTGAAAAGGGAGCTTTTGGGTTGCTCTCGACTACGGTCGCCAACTTTTCAATATATATATTTTCCTTTTTCAATTCTAATCTCTCATATTTTTTTTTTTTTTGCTTTTGTTGTGGATCTTTCAAACCTCTCATCTTTCCCTTTCTTTCTTTCTTTCTTAACTCTTGGATTTTCTTTCTTATGTATATTTTTTATTTCTTCTTATTCTTTTAGCTCTTACATATTTGTTTTTTTTTAGTTTTTTTTTTTCTTTCTTTTCAGAACCAGGTTTCATCGATTTTCTTTCTTTTTTCTTTCTTTTTTTCTTTCTTTCTTTCTTTCTAACCTGCATTTTCTTTCTTTGTAATTTCTTTCTTTCTTTCTTTCTTTCTTTCTTTCTTTCCCTGTATTTTCTTTCTTTCTTTCTTTCTTTCTTGTATTTTCTTTCTTTCTTTCTTTCTTTCTTTCTTGTATTTTCTTTCTTGTATTTTCTTTCTTTCTTTCTTTCTTTCTTATATACCTGCTGATACTCCAGCCTTTCATTTTTCGTTTTTATTCTTTCTCTCCACCTTACCCTTCTACAACACGCATACTTTTCCTATTGATACATTTTTCTTTTTTCTTTATGTTTTTCTCCCCTTTATCTTTCTTTTCTTTTCTTCTTTCCCCTGTCCACTTTCTGTCCTTTTCTTTTAGTTTATTTCTCCTCATTATCTTTTCACGTGTCCATTTGTTATTTCAATACGCTATATGCCCCACCTCTTCGTCTCTTCATCCCATATCTCATCACTCCTTTCTAAAATACTCTCTCTCTCTCTCTCTCTCTCTCTCTCTCTCTCTCTCTCTCTCTCTTCCTTTCTTCAAGGTCGATTATTTGTTCTTTTAGTTCACATTCTTCTCGAGGAAATTACAGCGTTCGAAAATCGACTAATTTCCAGGTTAGTCGTTTGGAAGTTGTGAAATAACAGTGGCAAGGCCAAACTCCTTTGTCAATGACGTCAATCTGGTCATTGAATGCCCCTCTTTTAAGGACAAGATGATTAAAACCAACCAAAAATATATGCGCACAAAATCTCTTCGCTATATTCAAAAATATTTGCTTAGCTTAGTTTTGTATATTAAAAGACTGGTTGGTTGGTTAGTTTTTAAACAATCGTATGGGCTTAAGTGATTATTCTCAACACAAATTTTTCATCATCATCGTCATCATGCCTTGCCATCAGCACGAATATCCCTGACCCTCTCTCGCCACTCCTCCCTATCGTTCATCGCTTCCGGTTGGTCTTCTGGGCTACACCTCGTATCCTCACAGAGCTGCTGTATGTAGGTTCGAGCTGGTCTCCCTGACTTTGCTCGGCCATGTGAAGGGGTTCATAGAAATACATCACTTATGAGCTCGTCCCTACTTCTCCAATAGTGTCCTGCCTGTCTGGTTCGTCTAACTTTGATAGTTTTCGTGATGGGTAGTTGTTGGCCGTATAGCTGCGGCTTTGTGGGGTGTTGCCTCCAGGACTTGTTCAATATTGCACGCAGCATTCGCGTGTAGTTGCCGTCATTCTTTTTCACGATACGTTTAGTTAGCGTCCATGTAGTCAATCCATACAGTAGTATCGACGCGACCGCTTCTTGGATGAAACTGCGTTTCATTTTATCAGTCAGGTCTGACTTCCATATGACCGATAGCCTATTGATAGCAGCCAATGCCTTTGCTAGACGCGTGTCCATGTCTGTCTCGGTTGATGAGACACTGCTTCCTAAGTAGGTGAACTTGTTAACTAGTTTCAGAGAGATACCGTTACAAATAATTCCCACCTTACTTTTAAGGTTGAAGTATTATTCATCTTACACTAATAATTTGCAAGTATTTGTGTGCTTTCGAGTGACTATTTATTTATTAAGTACTAAAAATGCATCTTCACATTTATTTAAAACAGGTAAGGAGTGTTCCCGTAAGGTAGTTGCTAACGTACTTGCTGTGACATCGCCGTAAGTGAGTTCAAATTCCAGTCACATGACTACGTTCACTTTCAGATTTATACCCTTGTAAAAGGCATGAACACCCTCATTACCTTCAGCTATGGTTAAATAGTACCACTAACGTTCTTCTAACGGATGGCTTTGACATTAAATAACCCTCGAATGTTGATATCCCATTAAACAAAGAAACCTAATCTTAAAGCAGGTAAACAATTCATACGTAGTTGCAATATCGATATTCTCAGAGACAATGTATTGATTATGTTCATTTTTTTTTAAGTAAGTAAACACGTTTTTATAACTTGGAATATTCGGACTATTATTTTTATTTTCATTCTCACAATGTTTCGGCCGATACGCTACTCAGTTTTCTTTAGGTGTATCATGTCGAACTCAGAAGTTTACTCAAAACTTCGAACAGAACCATTCATCTAATTCCGTTAACTATGACTGGGTATGAGTGTTAAACTATAGTAAGTATTTTATTTTATCTAACCTGCAGCGGGGATTGAACCTGGGACCTCTCGATGATTTCACTCTGATGCACTTTCAAACCAACAGTTTATCCATAGTATCATATGTCCTGCTGGAAAATTCCAAGTAAAAATCATACATTGTAGTATTTCACAGACTGTTGGAGACATTAGGTTTATAAGTCCCAAAAATTCACCCTGAATATCATCATCATCATGTCGTACCGCTAGTACGGATATCCCTGACCCTCTTTTGTCACTAGTCCCTATCATTCATCACCTTTGGCAGGTCTTCAAGGCTACATCCCGTATCCTCACATAGCTGCTGTATGTAGGTTCGAGCTAGTCGTCCTGCTTTTGCTCGGCCATATATCGGGGTCCATAGGGGTACATCACTTATGAGCTCGTCCCTGCTTCTCCAGCAGTGTCCTGCATGTCTGGTTCGTCTAACTTGGATAGTTTTCGTGATGAGAGGCAGGTGGCCGTATAGTTGGTGCCTTGTGGGGTGTTGACTCCAGGAATTGTTCAATATTGCTCGTAACATTCTTGTGTAATTGCCGTCTAGCTTCTCCAGTCGTTTAGTTAGCGTCCAAGAACTACACTGTTGGTATCTCCCGAGGAGTGGCAAGATCTTACCAAGATCTTACCAAGAAAAAATCGGTGGGGGCATTGTTATGACAATATTCTGATGAGGAGGCTTGAGATCTAGTGTGTGTGGAGTATAACTAATTATCATTACTCCCTAGCCAACCCGGAAAGAGATCGATAACTCGCTTGAAAGCGGTGCTTTTTCCAAAAGAACAGAAAGGATGTTGGTTATGAACAAACAGTCTTTTATGTAGAAACCAACACATTCTAAAGAAGTAAAAAACTAAGATGAGAGACGTTGCCATAAAAAAAGGAATATGACAAATATTTATCATATAATGAATGAAAAAGGTGCCCGTAGTGTAATGAACTCGGCGACACGAGTTCAAATCCTGGACGAAACTGATTGCATTTCACATAGCACTAATACCCTTGGGAAAGGTATGAATCCAATTATTCTCCCTCCAGTTATGGGTAAATAGTAGGGCAGACTAGGTTCTTCAGTCTTGGTGAGGCAACTACTCTAAGAGAAGGAAAACTCTGAATTCAAACCTGTTAAACTCCGCTTAAAAATTGACCTTGTGTCATATCCTGCCCGAGCGGAGGGGTTGGTAAATATATATAATGAATTCTTAAAATTGCATAAGTGACAAACAAGTGTTTAGATTGCGTAAGTGACAAACAAGTGCTCAATATCTTGAAGGTAAGGGATGGTGATGGCTGAAGTTAACTTTCGTTGAGATAGCAGTACCTGTGTGCTGACAATTGATTAATATCAAATAGAATCATTCGTGTTGGATAACAATATTTAAAACAATTAACTGATTGCAAACAAATGAGCACTGTCTAGTTTAAAAATAATCTCTCCAAGAATATCTAGCAGTACTTAAAAACAATTAACTATGCAAACAAATGATTACACAATTTATCATCGTCTTCATGTCGCGCCATCAGCACAGATATCCCTGACCCTCTCTCGCCACCCCTGCTCATCGTCCATTGCTTCTGGCCGATCTTCAGGACTACATCATGTATCGGCACAGAGCTGCTGTATGTAGGTTCGAGCTGGTCGTCCTGCTTTTGCTCGTCCATGTGAAAGGGGTCCACAGGAGTATATCACTTATGAGTTCGTATCTACTTCTCCAGCAGCGTCCCGCATGTCAGATTCGTCTAATTTTGATAGTTTTCGTGATGGGTGGTAGATGTCCGTACAGCTGCTGCTCTGTGGAGTCCTGTCTTGAGGGGTTGTTCAATATTGCTTGCAGCATTCTTGTGTAGTTTCCGTAAAGCTTTTTTCTCCAGACGTTTGGATAGCGTCCATGTAGTGCATCCATACAGTAGTATCGACACGACCGCTGCTTGGAAGAAACAGCGTTTTATCTAATCGGTGACCAGTATCAAATATTGATACTTGAAACAGCTTAACAGTGTGCAAACAAATGATCGATATTATATAGAATTATTAGCGTTCGATAGCAATACTAGAAAACCAAAAATTGAGACCAATTAACTATATGCCAACAAATAATTAATATGACATACAATTAGTTCTGTTAACAATACTTGAAGACAATTGACTCAGTAGAGACAAATGAGCAAAGCGTCTAGACACACTGAAGAGTAGTGATACAACGAAACCGTCTGTCTGTAGATGACAATATATACGCTCCCCGACGTGGGTTGAGCACTCTGGCGAAGGAATTTACGGCTGCCATTCGCATAATACAAAGCTCTTCGAATGAATTGAACACGCTCCTATCCGGTAAGGCAAAAATGTTAACAAATAAAAGCTATTACATAATGTCTTATAATTCCCGAGGTAACGTGGTTCGCTTGCAGGTTGAGCGGTATGATATTAAGTCTAACGTAAAGTTGGGCGGGTTTCGATATCAGCTTCAAGCGTCTTACGTGTCTAGCCACACTGAAGAGTCGTGATACAACGAAACAGTCTGTCTGTGGATGACAATATATATATATATATATATATATATAAAGATTTAATAACCTACAAGGTTAATGTGCCATTAAACACAATCAAACGAAATCATACACTAGTATGCAAAACACCAAGTTCCAGTGGGTACAAAAGTCTTCCCACAAAACACTAGTTCTAAGTAGAAAAGACTTTCTACATGGTTGACATATTAAGAAAACTGACAAATTGTCCGAGAAGAGGATATCTGGATAATCCTTCGCTTCTTGAGACTTTTTGACGAACCAGACATGCAGGACACTGCAGGAAAAGTAGGGACGAACTCATAAGTGATATACTCCTATACACCCCTTAACATGGCCAAGCAAGAGCAGGGCGACAAGCTCGAACCTACATAAAGCAGCTCTGTGAAGATACAGGGTGTGGCCCTGAGGACCTACCGGTTGCGATGTACGATCGGGAGAGGTGGCGAGAGAGGGTCAAGGAGATCCGTGCTGATGGCATGACAAGTTGACGATGAGTAATTCAAATCAAGCAATAAATTTATGTAATTACTTGGTATCTCTGTCTAAAAAAAGCGATCGACAAATTTAATTAGAACGGTTTTATTAGATTTGAATGATTATTTAAACATGACAAATAATTCCTTAACTGTCTTTCTTTTGACGAAGCACAATGAAGACAGGCATGCTTCTTTTATTTGAGGGAAAACTGGGGAAAAAATTATGGTAAAAAAAATTAAACGCGAAAAGGGATAAAGTTGGCAGAAACATTGAAGAAAATTTCAAAGAATCTGTCAAAAACGAGAAATACTTGGGCAGACTTAGTTGCTTAACTTTGGTACTATTTACCAACCCCTCCGCTCGGGCAGGATATGACACAAGGTCAATTTTTAAGCGGAGCTTAACAGGTTTGAATTCAGAGTTTTCCTTCTCCTAGACTAGTTGCCTCAACAAGGCAGAAGAACCTAGTCTGTCCTACTATTTACCCATAGCTGGAGGGAGAATAAGGGGGTTCATACCTTTCCCAAGGGTATTTGCCCGAAAGTGAACATAATAGCGCGACTGGAGTACGAACTCGCGTACTACGATTCCGCAGTTCATCGCTTTAACCATTACACCACGAGGACACCCCTTACACCACGAGGACTTTGGTAAGTCAACATGGGAGAAGGAAAATTCTAAATACAACCAAGTTATACTCCACTTAAAAAATTTACCTAGCGCCATATCCTGATTATAACGGAAGGGATGGGCAAATACTAACTCACTAACCATTACCTTTCATATGGCAAGCGTGACCTCTGACTATACGACACAAGAAATATATTGAAGTGCATTTGTAAACCGTGCTGCCATATTTGGAGTTATTTTCGCCCGGGCAACACCGGATACCCTTGTTGGCTGTTTGGTCTCTCAGTTTGCTTCATTTGCTTAATGATACGAGGATCATTCAATAAGTTTCCAGACTTTTTTCGTATGGGCACTTTTATTGATAGTACACGTATGAAACTCTAGTCCCCTTCAAAGTAAGCTCCTCCGACAGCAATGCACTTCTGTACGGTTCCAACAACTTCTGGAAGGCCCCATGGAAGTCCTCTTGTGTGAGCGTGTCAATGACCATCGTCACAGCCTCTTTCATCTCTTCAATTGTCTCATAACAACAGTCTCTGAGCTTAGGGAATTACCAAAAGTCACAGGGAACAAGGCCTGGACTATAGGGAGGGTGACGAACTGTCTTGATGCCCATCTGGGTCAAATACTCTTTGACAAGTATGGAGTTGTGGAGTGGTGCATTGTCCTGCTGGAAATGCCATTGACCCGATTTGAAGAGTGCTGGCCTCTTCCCAAGGAATCTCTTCCTGAACTCCCTTAAAAACTCAACATAGTAACCCTAACCCTTTGGCCAGCCAACTCTGGTGTATTGACTTCCTTACTCCTCCCACACCTCTCATTATCCCTCATAGACTCCCTGCCTTCCTTGAATCTCTTATGCCACTCAAAAACTGATTCTCGATTCATGCAAGATGGTCGAAAAGGAGTCTGAAGCATTCCATACGTTTCTGTGACATTTTTTCCAAGTTTGAAACAGAAATTTATTGCATATCGTACTGCTAAAGTGTCCTCATTGCATTTTTGAAATTCACCAGCTGTGACAATCAGGCTTTAGTAGGGTGTATTCCAATTGCTGCTGTAGCTGTTCATTTGAACCTGAAATCATAAAAATTAATCAGTCATCTCATAAGATGTATAAAAATAATATAGCGACTTTTCAAGAGTCTACGACAATTTTAAATGCCCATACAAAAAAAGTCTGAAAACTAATCGTATGCACCTCGAAGGTAACAATTTTGCTATCTAATGTAAATTATATTCAAACAGATCTATTTGACAAATAGATTAGACCTTAACAGGCACTATCACCCAGGGACAGACAGGGGCTGGGAGTTATGCCAATGAAGAGATACTTCACACTCCCAAGATTTCAAGAACTGGAGCCTCACCATCAGATGTTGTTTAAGGTCATAAACTAGACACTTTTTTGAGATGGGAGTTCTTACCCCCCTTTAAACGTAATTTAATCTCAGGAGACAGGGTGGGAGAAATAGAGAGATATTTTATAATTAAGAATGTTTTAATAAAAGATAGCAGTGTTTAAAACATAGCAAAAAAGGAAAGAAAGAAAGAAAGATCTGACCACCCAATAAATTTTACCCCATAAAATGATGCCACTCGTTCGCGTTAAGTCTGGCGATCTGCGAGCGTATCTTTTCGCCAATAAATCAATGATTTTTTTTTTCTTCAGCTTTTCTCGGCATCTGTTGATTGAATAAATCAAATCATGAAGAATTCCCAAGTGAAACCAGCGAATGATATGAGGAGTTAGGGTTAGGGTTAGAAATTCGGACTGATCGGAAGGCAAAGAAAACTATCAAAAGGCGGGAAAATAGCACTTACAATATAGCAAAGATAAGTTCTCCCTTCAACTTCAACAGAGACATTTCGCTCCAACAGCTAATCTCAAAGCCTTCCATTTAAAAAAAATGACAAAACTGATCTTGTTAGCACCTTCAAGATGTAGCTATTTCACAACTTATATTTACTAGTTGACATAGTGGTCTACGCTGAGTAAGACATTAAGATCTGGATCACAGCTGGTAATCTTACACAGAACTGTTAGCAACGGTATATGTTGTTTAGCCAGACATACAAATATCACTACCTACTACGACTGTGCAGATTCATCGTTGTTTAATTCCAGAAATTTGATGGTCGCTTTCAACCTGATGTGACCCTGAGACACAAACAGCTAAAGTCTTGCCATTCATCAAATTTAGTTTAGTTTAAGAAAGAAGTTTAAGGCACTTAGTGAGATTCAAACTCCAATTATCTAATTCACTTTTGGCAGGGTTTCGAATATGCCAACTGTATCTGCTGCAGATGGGTAAGAACCCTCCCCACAAAAAACAGGGTTCTTTGTATAATATTAAATTGCATTTATTGTTGAGTCGCCACTGCTGTACTTCTGGGAAGTGGGAGTAATTTCTTATTACCATTACTCTCATTTCCACTCTGACTAAGAGTAAAGAAACTATTAGAATGCCATCTCTGGGTCAAATAGAAGAGATTTATCGATTAAATGTTTTTGTTTTTTGTTTTTCTTATATCGTCTGGGTATTGGATAAATGCATTGCTGCTCTTTGCAATACGTCTGTATGTTTTATTATTATTTTAGAGTTTTTCACATCAGCGTTAGCTGATGGTCTTTCACTGAAGTTTGAGTGACAGCAAGTCTCATCAAGTCTCCAGGACTCTTCTCAGTATTATCGCTGTTCTCAAAAATGCTGTAGTTTTGATGGTCTCCACTCGTCCGCCTACTTCGAAGTCCTCCGGTCCCATTAGTTACTGTTCCAAAAGTACCAATCACAATTGGTACAATCGTCACTTTCATGTTCCATAGTTTTTTTCAATTCTCTAGCAAGGTCGAGGTACTTATCCTTCTTTTCATATTCTTTCAGATTTATTCTGTGGTCAGCCGGGACAGCAAAGTCGATAATTTTGAAAATTCGCTTTTTTTTTTAAGAAAGAAACACTTCACTGAGATTAAATATGTAAATTAATATATTTTGCCAGAAAAGTGTATGTTTCCCACAAAATAAGAAAAGAGAAAAAAATATTTTAAGTGCTATTTTCAATTGTGTTGGAACTGTTTTTAAAAACTTTTTCGATGAAACAATTTTGATTTAATCAATATTTTTTTAAGCAAGTAAAAATCGTCTTTGTTTTTAAGCAATTGATACAATATATATTGAGCTCATCGGATTTTATTTATTATTAGGTTTTAGTTATCTATTCTATATTTTTATTTTCTTTCTCTCTTTCTTTCGTATCTTCATCTTTTTTGTTTCCTTCTTTATTTGATCATTTTTTTTTAAATTTTTGTATTATTATCGTTTTTAGCTGTCTTTTTCCTTGTAATCTTGATTTTCTTCTTCTTTTATTCTCTCTCTCTTTCTCCCTCCCTCTCTCTCTCTCTCTCACTCTTTCTTTCTCTCTCTCTCTTTCTCTCTCTCTCTCTCTTATTTTTCCATGTCTATTATTATGTAACTTTGTCCATTCATTTTCTTTTATTCTATATATACTCTCTCTCTCAATCTCTCTTTCTCTCTTTCTGTCTGTCTATCTGTCACTCTCTCTCTCTTTCTCTCTCTCTCTCTCTGTCTGTCTTTTATTTTTCCATTTCTATCATTATGTGATTTCGTTCTTTCATTTTCTTTTATATTATCTTGATTATCTCTCTCTCTCTCTCTCTCTCTTTCTTTCTTTCTTTCTTTCTTTCTCTCTCTCTCTCTTTTATCTTTCCGTTTCTATTATTATGTAATTTCGTTCTTTCATTTTCCTTCATTCATTCTATACTATGTGTCTCTGTCTGTCTGTCTGTCTGTCTGTCTGTCTCTCTCTCTCTCTCTCTCTATCATTTTTTCCATTTTTCATTGTTCTGCAGTTTCATTCTTTCATTTTCTTTCATTCTTTTTCCCGGTTAGCGTCAATCTATGGGTCAAATCGAGATTTTCGGAAAAACCTAAAGTTAAATAAATGTATGCAAAAAATTTATCATTATATCACTTCTTGCGAGTTGTTCACACCAGCGTTTGTTAATGTTTTTTCAATTGAGTCTCTTCAGGTATCCAGAACTCTACTCAGTATTCTGGCCGATCTTAGGAATGCTGTAGTTTGGATGGTTTCAGTTCGTCCTCCGATTTCCAATTCTCCCAGCTTTTAGGGATCGTTCTGAGCACATCATTTACAATCATTATCACCTTCTTTTTCCAGATTTATTTTCGTTCTCGGGCAAGGTCCAAGTGTTAGTCTCTTTTCGATTTTTAAAAAAAAATTTACCCTGCGGTCTGCTGGGACGGCAAAGTTCACAATTTGGCACGTTCTCATTTTTTCTTTCTTTCCTTTTTTCCCTTTTTTTTTATTTTATTAATTATCACGTGGTCTGGTCTTCAGGTTATGATGAGGTGATCTGCTTGTATCTCCGAATCCAAGTAAAAATTCTGCCTTTTTTCTTCTCTTGGACAGATTCTGGTTTGTGCATATACTATTTGGTAGTATCTTAGATTTTCCTGTAGATCACCTTTCCATCACAGTCATATAGAGTCTCTTACACTTTTTGTTTAAGATTATTGCATTCGCTTTTTAGGTTTCGTCTTCTCCCCCACATAACCTACAGTTAGTATTCTATTCCGTTTCATCTATTTTCGCTTTAACACAATTTCTGTTTATTGTATTGGTTTGAGATGCTTTTAAAATACATTTTTGAGCTTATTGTTATTTTTTTACAACTTTGAGTATTTTTACATTAGCGTCAGCTGATGGTTTTCCACTAGAGTTTGAGTGACAGAAAGTCTCCTCAAGTCTCCAGGATTCCTCTCAGTATTCTGACCCAATCTTAATAATGCCGTAGTTTTTATGGTCTCTACTTGTCTTCTTAACCGGGACATTGGCCCAGCGGTTAGAATGTTCGCCAATGGCCCGGGAGACCTGGGTTCAATCCCAGGTCGAGTCATACCAAAGACTTTAAAAATGGAACTTGATACCACTTAGCTTAACACTCGGCATTATAAGGTACGGTTCAAGGGTAAAGTGGAGCAATCCTGGGAATGGAGTAGCGCCCTCCCCTACACCTTGGTGTAGTAGCTATCGAAAAGGGAGCCTTCGGGTCACCCTCGACTATGGTCGCTAACTTTACTTACTTGTCTTCTTATTTACAACTCTTCCAGTACCTGTACCAATCGTTTAGTGGCTGTACTGAGTGCACCAATAATAATTGTTATTATATTATGTAGTATAGTTTCTTTTAATTCGCTAGCAACGTCTCCATGCTTATCTCCCTTTTCACTTTCTTTTATGCTGACAACCCCTATGTTTGTTCGTCTGGAACAAGATTACGGGATCTGTGTGTATCTCAAAATCCCAAAGAAGTTTGTGTGTTTCATTCTGTTGGACGATTCCGTGAGGCACACATACCATTTTTTCTTCTGGTCAAATTTAAGCTTCTTGCACAATTCCCAGTGGATCACCCAGTCTAGTCTAGTTTTATACCCTTTTTTTTTTGCTAATTTGCTTCGTTCGCTTATTATCTGATTGATTGATTCATCTCCATCACCACATAATTTACATTTGTTATTTTGTTGCGTTCAATCTGTTTTGGCTTTAATAAAGTTGGTTCTCGTGGCGTTGTCTTGTGCTGCAATCTGATGACATTCGGTTTTTATTATTATTATTCACGCATTAGAGTTTTTCACATCTGTTGTGGCCCCGGAAAGGGTCACTAATGAAAACGCAAACATGGATATTACATAGATTATATTACACAAGAAAGATAGAGTTACATAGAAAAGGTAAAAAGTCTCGTACTGTTCGGATAACACCGATATTGATATGCAGTATTTGATGACCGCCCCACCCAACGGGCAAGTGTGGCACAAGGCCTTTTTTATGGTGGGTCCGGGCGCAGGGCCGTAGCCCACACGCACCTCGCATTTCCAAAAATGCCTACGGCCCCGTCGGCATTCCCCTTATTAGAGGCGAATCAGGCGCCGGGCGATTAACCCAACCCCCCGAAAGGAGTAAAAGCCTGGGGGAAGGCCCCCTGAAGCCGAAGGAAATCTCCAGGTACCGAGACACACTCGGCCAGATCCGTGTCGCAGATAACACGGCCGGCCGAAGTGCTACCCGACACCTGGAGAGGTGTCAGACCGAGATTGATCTGCGGTATTTGTTGACCGCCCCACCCAACGGGCAAGTGTGGCACAAGGCCTTTTTATGGTGGGTCCGGGCGCAGGGCCGTAGCCCACACGCGCCTGGCATTTGCCAAAAATGCCTACGGCCCCGTCGGCATTCCCCTTATTAGGGGCGCCTCAGGCGATTAACTCAACCCCCCCAAAGGAGGTAAAAGCCTGGGGGAAGGCCCCCCTGAGGCCCCAGGAAATCTCCAGGTACCGAGACACACTCGGCCAGATCCGTGCCGCAGATAACACGGCCGGCCGAAGCGCTACCCGGCAACAGGAGAGGTTTCAGACCGAGATTGATCTTCCTCCAGGCAGCGAAATCTCTCAGTACTAATAACGGTGAGAAGAGTCCATTATGGTGAGATGGGTAAGGCTCCAACAACAACATCAGCGTTGGTTGATGATCTTTTACTAGAGTTTAAGTATATTTTGTAATTCTCAACCAATTTTCATTTTTTTTGTTTTCTTTTATTATTTTATTATTTTTTATTATTTTTCATTTTTTTCTTCATTTGTTCTATTTTTCATTTCATATTTTTTTCTTATAGTGTTTTTCTACTTTTTATCATTTTATAATTTGTTATCATTATATTTAGTTCTTCATTTCTTCATTTTTCATATTCTTTCTCTCTTTTATGGGCCTTTCACATTCTTTCATTTATTTTTTATTAAATATTATTTATTTCTAGAATTTTCCCAATTCTTTGACTTATTATTTTATTTACTCAAATTATTTTTTTCATTTTAAATGATTTCTTTCACAGACGTTCCAATTTTTAAATCCAAATTTTAGCTTTACTTTTTTTCATGAAAATTCTTTTAAATCTTTCAAAAATTTTTCGATTATTTTATTATTATTATTATTATTTTTATTAAACTGCCTTTTTTTGCTTCGGTCTTTCTCACTTCAAAATATTCAAATTATAAAGAATGTTGTCAAGTTTTCTCACAGATTTAATTAAATTCTGGTGTCCAATTTAAAAAATTTCTCACCAGTTAGTTAATAAATAAAAGTGACATATTTTGAAAAAATTAATTTCATCTTTTGATTTATTTTTCCACCCTCGCATATTTTCTCTGACTCAAAATGTGGGATAATTAACATCAAACAGGACTCAAGTCGACGTTTAAAGTTAGAAAAATAGAAAAGAAAAACAATTCGATTTGAATTGTGTTCCAAATGTCTCATGCCTATTCTCTGTTGCGTCGATATCAACAAAAACGACCCATTGTTGCATGTTAACTAATCAAGTATCCCATTGGATGTACGCCCATCAGACATAAGAATGGATTCATGCTTTTTCAGATGTCTACATGAAGTGATATCGATTTTATGTAAAAACCCATGTAAATTTTTCATGTGAACTGCCAACGTCGGCTTGATATATGTATTTATCCAACTGCGCTACCACATGCATGCTTGTGCTGTAGACTACTCTGACAGTATCTCTTCTGAATGTCCAGGATATGACACAAAAAAATCTGATATTGACGCTCCAGTAATACTGAAGCTTTGGGGAATGCGGAGTATCCGTTCAGTTCCAATCTGGACTGGAGTAACAGCACCTAATAGCGTCCTATCTAAGAGTCAAATAGAACGGTTTGACAGTTAAACCGAGGGCAAAAAAATGACTTATTCTAAACTGAATTGCGTGAAATAGAAGTTTGATCGTTTAACTGTGTGTAAACAAATGACTGATGTTTAATAGAATTGTTAGCGATACATAGCAATACTTGAAAAAATTTAACTGTAGGCAAACAAATGATTTATACTAATTGGAATCATTCATATTAGATGGAAATAAATTCTGAGGAGGTGCCCGTGGTGTAATGGTTATCGTCGTAGGAATGGACTCGACGACACTAGTTCAAATCCTGGACTAGACTGATTGCATTTTACATAGCACTAAGACACTTGGGGAAGGTATGAATCTAATTATTCTCCCTCCAGCTATGGGTAAATAGCAGGGCATACTGGGTTCTTCAGCCTTGGTTAGGCAACTAGTCTAGGAGAAGGAAAACTCTGAATTCAAACCTGTTAAACTCCGCTTATCTTGTGTCATATCCTGCCCGAGCGGAGGGGTTGGTAAATATGATATTATATAGAAATAAATGAAACTTTGTTATACCGGACATTGGCATAATGGTTAGAGTGTTCGCTAATGGCCCGGGAGACCTGGGTTCAATCTCCAGGTCAAGTCATACTAAAGACTCAAAAATTGGTACTTGATCCTACCTTGCTTAACGCTCAGCATTATAAGGTAAAGATAAAGTGGAGCAATCCAGGGTAAGGAGAAGCGCCCTTCCTTATACCTTGGGGTAGTAGCTATGGAAAAGGGAGCCATAGGGTCACCCTTGACGAGGGTCACCAACTTACTTATTTTACTTTGTGCAAAAAAATGAGCAAAAGCTCGTTTTATTATGTTATCGACAAAATGCATTTAGAAACGTATATATATATATATATATAAGGGATTTGGCATTAGATAACCTACAATAGTTGATATGCCATTAACCCCAACCAAATCAGGCCAAATCTACCACGAGCATGATGTATCACGAGGCCAATTTTTAAGCATAGTACCACAGGATTGGATTCAGAATTTTCATTCTTCTGGACTGGTTGCCATAGCAAGGTTAAACAGCCCAGTCTACCCAACTATTTGCCAATACCTTGAGGTAGAATAGTTGGATTCATAATTTCTCAAGAGTATTAACCCAAGTGAAATTGCACACAGCTTCCTCCAGGAATCGAACTCAAATCGCTGTCCATTTTTACGATGATAAGCGTTACGCAAAGAAGACCTCTTCGTATAATAAAAACACACCCCTTTTGTTTGCTCAGAGGATGTCATCTGTCTGTTCCGGTGGATCCAATCCCTGACATCACTACTCCCTCGTCTAAAAAGGGTGAGAGTAGGATTTATTCCCAAGCCGCTTAGGAATACCAATGAAAGTGAGACATTTAAGCACTCACCCCACCACACCAGATAAATCGACTTTGTGTCGCATCCCAAAAACTGTGGAGGAGGATAAAATCTCTAAAAAGTTACTATCACGGTGGAGATGGAAAAGACTGACTGCATCTTTTACAAAGGCATCCCATCCCTAAAAAAGTATCCTGTGATGACGCTCCTGTTCTAAAGCTTAGGGAAGTGTGGAGATGCTTTCATGAACATCATCATCATCATATCGTGCCGCTAGCACGGATATCCCTGACCCTCTCTTGCCACTTCTCCCTATCATTCATCGCTTCTGGCAGGTCTTCAGTGCTACATCCCGTATCCTCACAGAGCTGCTGAATGTATGTTCGAGCTGGTCGTCCTGCTTTTGCCCAGCCATATGTGGGGGTCCATAGGAATACATCACTTATGAGCTCGTCCCTGCGTCTCCAGCAGTGTCCTGCATGTCTGGTTCGTCTAACTTGGATAGTTTTCGTGATGGGAGGCAGGTGGCCGTATAGTTGGTGCCTTGTTGGGTGTTGCTGCCAGGACTTGTTCAATATTGCTCGCAACATTCTTGTGTAATTATTGTCTAGCTTCTTCTCCAGCCGTTTAGTTAGCGTCCAAGTAGTGCTTCTTTATAGCAATATCGATGCGACCGCTGCCTAGAAGAAACTGTGTTTCATTTTATTGGTCAGGTCTGATTTCCATATGATCGAAAGCCTATTGATAGCTGTCCATGCCTTCGTGTGTCTATGTCATTTTGATTGATGTGAATTTGTCTACTAGTTTCAGAGGGGTTCCGTCTAGTGTGGAGATGTCGCCAGTTTGATTATAGCACATATATTCCGTTTTGTGTGCATTGACATGGAATAACCTCCTTTCATGAACATTACTACCAAATCCATTAAAACCTGGACAGCCTAGTCAACTATGGCCGGAGCATACACCGATTGTAGCTCTGCAGAGGAGTAAGACCCCATCACAACGAATGTCTTGGATATGAAACTAAATAGTCTGATGCTGAGGCACCAGTAATGCCGGAGATTTTGGGAATGTGGATTACATCTTCATTGCCATCGCTCCCAGGTCCTCTCTGGCCCGGAATAGTAGCACCAGACAGGGTTTAATTTAAGGGTTAAATAAACTGTTTGACATTTAAACAGTTCAAATAAATGACTAATGCTAAATTGATTTGCTTGAAATAGAACTATTTGAACATTTAACTGTGGGGAAACAAATGACTCATGCTTAATTAAATGGTTTGTGAAACATAGCAATATTTGGAACCATTCAACTTTTGAAATTGAATTTTTAGAAATTAAACAGCTGGATCGTTTTATTGTGTGTGTATACAAAACGTCTTTACAAACCATATATTCAATATATAAGTAAAAATAGGATTTGGCATAAAATAACAGAGGTTGACATGCTATAAAACGAAACTAAAGTAATTAAACATGGAGTGGGGGGTACCTATCAGGGTCCTCAAATATATCGGTTTAAAAATTATCCACATTATGTAGAAATATTTTAAAATTGTGTTATCTTTTGTATTGGACGTCATTACTTAAAGCTACGAGGATCATTAAACAAGTTTTCAGACTGTTTTCGTATGGGCACTTTTATTGATAGTTCTCACATGAAACTCTAGTCCACTTCAGAGTAATCTCATCGGGCTGCAATGCACTTGTTGTACCGTTAAAACAACTTCTAGAAGGCCCTATGGACGTCCTCTTGTGTGAGCGCGTCAATGACCTTCGTCACGGCGTCTTTCATCTCCTCAATCGTCTCATAACGACAGCCTCTGAGCTTATGGAATAACCAAAAGTCACAGAGAGCAAGGTCTGGACTATAGGGAGGGTGACGAACTGTCTTGATGCCCATCTCGGTCAAATCATCTGTGACAAGGATGGAGTTGTGGACTGGGGCATTGTCCTGGTGGAAATTCCATTGACCCGATTTGAAGAGTGCTGGCCTCTTCCCAAGGAATCTCTTCCTGAACACCCTTAAAACCTCAACAGAGTAACCCTAACACTTTTGGCCAATCAACTATGGTGTATTGACTTCCTTACTCATTGTTCCTCACAGTCTCCCTGCCTTTCTTGAATCTTTCATGCCACTCAAAAACTGATGCTCGATTCATGGTCGATAAGCAGTCTGAAGCATTCCATACGTTTCTGTGACATTTTTTCCAAGTTTAAAACACAATTTTATTGCATTTCGTTCTTCTAAAGTAGCCTCACGTCCAGATTGCATTTTCGAAATTCACCAGCTTTGACAATCAGGCTTTAGTATGGTGTATTCCAATTCTTGCTGTAGCTGTTCATTTGAAGGTGGAATCATAAAGATTGGTCAGTCATCTCATAAGATGTATAGCAATAACATACTCAATTTTCAAGAGTCTACGAAAATTCTAAATGCACAAAGAATGTAAAAAGAAAAGGCTGAAAACCTATTGAATGCAGCACATATAATTGATAGAGAGAGTATCAGATGAGCCTGTCATCGCCAATTCCTGTGCGGTTTGTCCCTTTCACAACCTTAGCAAAAGCATCCCACAGCTGCTGTAATATAATGGCAGAGGGATTTCATTTTATGCCTTTGGGTTTAGTTAGGCTGAGAACGTTTGGGTTACTTCGGTACAACATTAACGCAGTTGTTCACGCGCGTGCGCGGGGGGAACGAACATGTCACTCAGAGTCGTCACAATAGCCCAGATGGGAAATGGGGCTATTGAGTGAGGGTGACGTCACGCACCGGAAGCGTGCGGAGGATTTTGGAGATTCTGAAAAAGTCAGTTAGTTGAGTTGAAAACTAGACACCAAACGAGAAGGGTCGACTTTCGGTGCTCGCAGAGGCCAGACGAATTTATGTGCTACAGGTGCCGCACGAGTGGAGTGGGGTCAGATAGAAAAGCCGGAATAGAAAGAATGTGTATCTCTCTCCTTATGTCGAAGAACCTTTAACTCAAAGGTAATTAAAAATTTCGTACCTGAACTAAGAAGTCGTAAGTGTTTTTCGTGTTTCGAGATTCCTATATTCTCTGTATATATGTTACGAATATTTTATGTACGTTACGCTTATCCGTATCATGGGTATGGTACACTGTCGTAGGGTGCCTCGTGTTACGTAGATATTGCTAACTTTTGTCTCACTATAATATTGCTTAATAAGAACAAAAAAAATCCGGACAAAAAACAAAATCATTCATCGATAAATACCTCCTAGGAATTTTTCGTTGAACAATATGAAGTTAAAAATCTATTTGGAGAATGTTTTTTCGCTTATAAGGAGTTATTGTTTGAGAGCGCTTCAGCTCGTTTTAATGTTCAGTGATTTACATGGTTTTATTTAATTCTTTTAAGGCACATAAACTTATTTTGGATTATTTACAGTCAAAATTTGATTTATTTCTATATGCTTGATTGAAATCATAACTATATTTTCAATGTTACTTTGCACTTTTTTCTCTGTCTAGTGCAATTTGTTGGCACACAGTCATATCGGGAGTTTCCGTAGCGTAGCGATTAACTTACTGGACTGTGACATTGTGGGAAGCAAGTTCGAATACCGGTCACTTTATTAAGTTTACTGTCTGACTAAACCCCTTACATCTCACAGTAACTGGCTATATAATATCTCTATTGTCCTTTTATGAGAGTGCCTTCGGTATTGAATGACCCTCGAATGTTGATATGTCATTAAAAACAAAGAAACCTCGAACCAAGAACAGTTGTATGGTTTAACGAATTCTTATACAATACTAATCCTTTTTAAGCATATTTAGTTGATCCATAGATCGGATTATAAAACCCACAATCATTCAAACTTCGAGTGGACCTGGGAGTAATGGCAATGTATCGGTTATCTACCCTCTTCAGAGCTTCAAAGTTGAAGTATGAGAACATTAGTTCTGCTAAGAAAATGTTTTTTCAACTGTTCAAATTCAACACTGATCCACTGATTTTCAATCAGGGTCGCCAACCTGAAAAAATACCAGCCGATTAAGTTTCTGAACTGAATTCGTAGACTAGATATTACCGATGCTTTTGAACCATGTTCTAAGTCATCGGTAACCAATGGTCTATATTCCTAAACTTTTACCACAAAGCTTTTACTATGAGAATTACATGAACGTCTTTTCATTAGTAAATGTTCTCTGTCACGTTTGCAATCTACTAACACTGTTTGCCTAGGATTAATTACTGTCATGTAAACAAGGAGTGGACATGATGCGAAATTGAAAGTCCAACGACGCCATCTTGCATAATTCTATTGTCTCCAGTGTGGTATTGAGAACGTGCGATATACACTAACAAAGAAAAATGGCTACAAACGATACCACGTGATAAATAAATGATTTTCCCTTGTCTCACAGGCTTAGTTAAATGGAATTAGTTGAATTATGGAAGAAAACGTTGGGGATTAGCAAAATGACATTTAGAGAAGTGTTACGATAGCCAAAAAAATTGTTATTATGTTTAGGTTATATCGTTTAATGGCGTATCAGTAGTCTGTGGGTTATTTAATGCCAAATCCATATATGTGGTTTGTAAGTGACTAGTTTGTTAGTAACATTATTTAATGACACACAGTTAAACGGTTTCAAGTATTGCTTTTTATTGTTTGCTCACAGTTAAATTGTTTCAAGTATTACTATTCGTCGTTCACACAAAGATAAAAAGTTTCAAGTATTGCTATCCAACACTAATAGTTTTATTTACATACAGTTAAGTGATTTTAAGATGATTTCAAGTACAGTAGATGCCCGTGGTTATCGTCGTAGGAAATGGACACGGCGACACGAGTCCAAATCCTGGACGAGACTGATTGCATTTCACATAGCACTAATACCCTTGGGAAAGGTATGAATCCAATTACTCTCCCTCCAGCTATGGGTAAATAGTAGGGCAGACTAGGTTCTTCAACTTTGGTGAGGCAACTAGTCTAGGAGAAGGAAAACTCTGAATTAAAACCTGTTAAACTCCGCCTAAAAATTGATCTTGTGTCATATCCTGCCCGAGTGGAGGGGTTGGGTAAATAGGGTAAATGATTAAACATTTCTATTTGAGCCATAGATCTGACCCTAACAGGTGATACCACTTTGAATTTGAGTGAATTTCAAAGTAATGGTAATAAAGGGTTTCTCTTCATTGCCCAAAGCTCCAGGACTGTACCCTCACCATCAAATGGACAATCCTCTTTACTGAGATACTGACGGCATATTCTGCGGTCCCAGCCGACAGCGTTCGTTATTGTGTTTAATTGAAAGTTTATGGATATTCATGTTGTTGTGAAATCGAGCTGAAAGACAAGACTCGTTTTATTAGTAGTGTTGTGGGCGTCATGGAAACATAATGACGCATATAAGGTTGTGTATGTGTGTGTATATATGTGTATGTGAATGTGAAAGAGAGTGAAAAACAGAGAGCGTTAGTTACAGAAAGTTAATGACGTTATCAAAGAAAAAGAAGTAGGATTATCTTAAAACAAATACAGAAATGGAAGAGATCTTATTGCAACTATAATTTACGTCTGGTACAAGAAAACAAGATATATATATATTTATATAATTTGTTTAAAGAATACCTACCATAAAAGTTTACAAATTGTTATTATTATTATTATTATTGTTGTTGTTGTTGTTGTTAATGATATTAAAGAAGAATACAATCTATACACACACACACACACACACACACACTATATATATATATATATGTGTGTGTGTGTGTGTGTGTGTGTGTCTGTGTGTGTGTGTACGTTCATGCAGGTTCACATAAGGCTTTGATACGGGAAAATCAGATGTTTTATTTTGTTTAATTCTTTTTGGAGTTGAAATATTTCAAACATCATGGGTTATTTCAAGCCAAAATCATCGTTGAAGTATATCAGCAGTAATACTATTTAATGAATAGCTGAGGAGAATAAGGGGTTCATGCCTTTCCCAAAAGGATTGGTGAACGTAATTACGTTACTGGATTTTGAACTCGCTTACCTCAAGGCTTCAGTTCAGCAATTTCACCATTACGACCAGGGGACTACTCCCAAGGAAAAAAGAGTAGTGCCCCTTTTTGTTATTTCCACAGTCAACCAAATAGATTTATTACTCTGTTGGCAGAGATATGAATACACCGATAGTATCCTCTGCAGAAGTATGTCTCCTCTAGCACAAATAAAAGTGTTTTTTGAGTATGATACTATACCGGATTTGATGGTGAGGTTCCTGTTTTGGAAAACTGCTGAGAGTTGAGTACCTGTTCATTGACATTGTTCTCAGGTCTACTCTGATCTACAATCGTTGTACCAGTAATAATCCCATTTATGGATTAAATAAATCAGCTTAAAATCACTAGTATTGAATAAGAATACTTGAAACTGAACAATTGTGGGCAAACAAACGTTTATAATCAAATAGAATTGATAGACAATTGTATGGTATGTCAACTAGTCTAGATCTGCGGAACACTGCTGGACAAGCCAGGACGAACTCTCAAAAGTGACGTTCATCTATGGACCCCTACACATAGACGTGCAAGTATTAGCCGACCTGCAACAACTTATTTAAATCAGCTCGGTGTGGACTTAGGATGTAGACTGAAGGACCTGGCAGGGGCGATGGTTGATAGGGACGGAGGGAGAGAAAGAGTCAGGGAAATCCATGATGTCAACGCGACTTGATGATGATTTAGATTTGTAGGAGAGGTGTTTCTAAAGATTTTTTTTTCTTTTCGAATACGTTTGAAACATATCGATTGGACACATAGATAGAATCCTAACATGTACTTCCTGTACGGGTGAGAGCGGACCTGGGAGTAATGGCAATGAAGGGGTACTCCTAATTTGGATTTGTTTCTCCTTTGGGATGTTCCCTCTTTATTTCTTTTTTTCAAGGTATCTTCATGTGTTATTTAACAACTCTTTGCCTTTAGAGTAACTTTGAATATTTAAAAAAGTTTCGTATTTTCATTTATAGAACTGCCATCGTTATTTCACAAATATTTATGCAGGTAAAATAATTTTCTTTTTCAAAGAACATGCAGAGTTTTCAATGAATTGCATCAATTTGTTTTCCCATGAAGTTTATTCCAAGGAAGTGTATTCAAATCAATTGTTTAAGAAAAGTAAGTAGTCATTCAGTTTCAAGTATTCCTATTCAATACAAATAATTTTTAAGCAGGTATATTTAACCGAAGTCAGATTTGATATAAAGTAATTTTAGAGTTGAGGATAACGCATGAATGATTGTCCGTCACAAATAGTAGTTCATTCCATTCGCAATTCCCTTTGGGGCGCTTCAGGCGCCAAGCAATAAACTTAGCACTGCTAAGCAAGTAATGCCTGGAGATTCTGCAGTTCCCTAAGGAAAGATGATTAATGTGATATTAAATAACCGACAGGAAAATGTTCAAGGAAGATTGTAGCTCTGTCGGAAAAAAATTGAAAATATTTTCATAATTCCAGTTAGAAAGGAAAAAAATTATATTTCAAAATTTTAACCTAATGTCAGAAACAATTAATCATTAATTAACAGATGACCGAAAAAGCAGTTGATTAATGTCCTAACTAGTAATTAATTAATTACTAAAAACTTGATGTCAATAACCTAAGCTTTTTGTTTTTTTTTTCTTTTTAGTTTTAAAGGCATATCATTTACCTGGGTTATTTAATGCCAAGAAATCGTTTTGAAAAACAGTAGTGATACTATATAGCCCAAAGCTGAGGGGATAAGGGGGTTTATAACTTTCGTTAGAGTATTAGTTCAAAAGTGAAAGTAAAAACGTGACTGGAGGTTGAACTCACTTACAACGATATCTCAGTCTAGCACATTAGCCACTACTCCACGGAGACTCACTCCTTGCCTTCAAAATCCCCATGATAAACAATGTAATATTTTTCTCCAAGCAACAGATGACTCAGTCATCTACTTTTGTGAAGAGAATGTCTCTTGTCTATCGACAAACAAACAGACATGTACTTATATCCATATTTACCCAACCCCTCCGCTCGGGCAGGATATGACACAAGGTCAATTTTTAGGCGGAGTTTAACAGGTTTTAATTCAGTTTCCCTTCTACTAGACTAGTTGCCTCACCAAGGCTGAAGAACCCAGTCTGCCCTACTATTTACCCATAAGCTGGAGGGAAAATAATTGGATTCATACCTTTCCCAATGCAATTAGCCTGGTCCAGGATTTGAACTCGTGTTGCCGTGTCCGTTTCCTACGACGAAAACCATTACACCACGGGCACATGAACCTATATCGCCAAGATTTTAACATAAATATCATTTTTTGTTGGGAAAGATTGACTCAAATGATTATCGAACGTCTCGGAGTTTCGGACAAAATTCTTTAGCCAGTGTTCCCCGTAAAGATGTTTCCGCTAGAGATTAGTTTGAGTTACCATAAGTTAGGGGTGGTATTATAGGATGTACACCTGTTTCCTAAAGTAAGCAGGATGATGCTTCAGAGGAAATGCCACGTAATTTCCGTTGGTGGCATAATAGG
Source organism: Sepioteuthis lessoniana (assembly GCA_963585895.1). Classification (NCBI taxonomy): domain Eukaryota; kingdom Metazoa; phylum Mollusca; class Cephalopoda; order Myopsida; family Loliginidae; genus Sepioteuthis; species Sepioteuthis lessoniana. The sequence goes on along the minus strand of OY757937.1, from coordinate 4,354,260 downwards.
ATGTACACATATTTCCTAAAGTAAGCAGGATGATGCTTCAGTGGAAATGCCACGTAATTTGCGTGGGTGGCATAATAGGATGTACACCTATTTCCTAAAGTAAGCAGGATGATGCATCAGCGGAAATGCCACGTAAGTTGTGTGGGGGGCATAATAGGATGTTCACTTGTTCCTTAAAGTTGTTTATTTCTGCCTTGATAGATACATAAGTGTCCATAGTCTTTGAACATATGTCGACTATTGAACATTCTACAATCGACATTGGATAAAACACCGAGAATGAAAGAGAGATGGAAAAATTATTCCGAAAAAATTAACTACCTTTTCAAATTCTGCTCGACTATTAATTCTTAAAGTTAAATGTTGATTAAGCTTTTTAGATTAGAACGCTAAAATCATTAAATAATGTGAATTAATAGCTAGATGTAGACAAAGGAATAAATTCAAACTAAACAAAAATATCATAGATAGTGTTTAATTAACCAAAACATAAGATTGATTTCAGATTGAGGGGAAACGAATAAAATAAAATAAAATAAAAAGATAAGAAGATACCATGTGATGTGTACGTACTTTTCAATGGAAGGGTAACTTAACTAATAGGCATGAATCTAAATTTTAATTTTAGATTTTAATTTTAAATTTAGAATCTAATTTAAGATAATTATTGCTGTATCCTTACGTAAGGTTATTAAGGAATGTTGTACTTCCCTTAATTATTATTAAATCTGAAGTTTTAAGTTGAAATGTATTTAGAATTTAAAAATTCAAAAAATTTAATTTACTATAATTCCAACTGGTAATAAAACCTAAAAACCGGAAGTGGATGAAATGGGGAGGAAACTCTTCACCTCTTTTCTACCCCCTCCAAACCTTCCTTCCTGTGTCTATTCTGAATTATTTTATCCATTAGATCTGAAGAAGACCTGTTATTTTTGCTGTTATTGATTACTATTAATACCCATAATAGGATGGAAATAAATTTATAATCGAATGTGACCGGTTTTTGTTTTTCTTAAAGAAATTATTGCTCTGCGATATCAGTTACATACAGCTCTTTACCAGGAAAATTTAAATGTTCATAGTTGAATGATTTTTTGTCCTGACGGAATTATTCCCGACTCCGGTTTAACTGGACCGAATATATATATATATATATATATAATATTACGAATGGAACAGTTCAATCTTTTACAAAGGATTGTGATTAATATTAAATACAATTATTAGTATAAGATATCAATACTTGAAACCATTTTACCAGGTGCAAAGAATAAATAATTGGAAAAGAGGATTAACCGAAACACTGACAATGGATTAAAAAATGAATTTTCGTCTTTATTTCAAAAAGACTTCAGTGTTTTGGTTAATCTATTTTTCCACATATTTTTCTCATCTTGTCGAATTTACCAAATCTATCATTTTTCCAAAGAATAAATAGTAATACCTGAATCGATATAACTAGCTTGTTTAAAAATCATATTATCAACAAACCATTCGTTTAGAAATCACATTGTATATATATATATATATATATATATATTTTCATCCATAGACAGACTGTTTCAGTGTGGCTAGACGTGTAGGACTCTTGAAGCGGGGATCGAAACCCGTCCAACTTTACGTTAGACTTAGTATCAGACCGCTCGGCAAAAAAGTCTAGCACGTTGGTTAAGGGAATTATAAGGTATAATGTAGCAGCAGCAGCAGCGTCAGTTTCTTTACATTTTTATACCCTATCGGCTACCAGAGTGCTCACCTCTTTTGAAGAGCTTTGCATTATGCGAGCAGCGGCCAAAAATTCCTTCGCCAGACTCTACAGATATAATTAAACAGAATTATCCAAATTAAATTATGACACGTGAATCTTGATAAAAGATGAAAATATTCCTCAGAGTTATCGGTTATATGAAGAGGATTTTTTTTTCAAATCAATCTGAAGAATCCATCATGAACGGACGAAATAAATTCAAAATGGAATATACTTAATGATTTTCTTGTTTTTCAATAATACATATATATATATATATATGTGTGTGTGTGTGTGTGTGTGTGTGTGTGTGTGTTTATGAGTCTGTGTGCGCACACACAAACATACTCTTGGCCATATTGGGTGATTTTGGCTGCCATGCCAATTTGAAAATGAATGGGCCAGCTCAATATCCCTTGTGGCGCTGAAAATGTGACCAAGTGCCCTTTAGGTTATATACTGATGAGCAGATTGACCATAACGGAAGTTCATCAAGAAAATCCTGCCGGGTAACCATACTTTTTTCTTCGATCGATAATTACCTTAGGGTACAAACATATGAGTAAATCATATTTAATCACATGGTCAAGGTTGACAAAAGTTGTATCAAATGATCCCAATTAATAATAACAGAATATTAATCTACCAAGAGATGGAGGTGCCCGTGGTGTAATGGTTATCATCGTAGGAAATGGACACGGTGACACGAGTTCAAATCCTGGACGAGACTGATAGCATTTCACATAACGCTAATACTCTAGGGAAAGGTATGAATCCAATTATTCTCCTTCCAGCTATGGGTAAATAGTAAGGCAGACTGGGTTCTTCAGCCTTGGTTAGGCAACTAGTCTAAGAGAAGGAAAACTCTGAATTCCTTTGCACTTTCTGTTTGTCTGATATCCTTTGAAAAGACGCAAGTGTTGGTGAACTATTTAGAAAGGCATGAAATTGTGTCCAAGTGCTCTGTCTCATTGTCAAATATTTGATCTCGTTGATCCGATGCCAAGACAAAAAAGACAAGAGTGAGTAAATGCGTGAGTAATTTGAAAGGTCATGAAACCAAGAACTTGTGACCTGTCTGTCCAAATATCTTACATTGGGACAAAGTGTCTTCTCCGCATATAGGAGATTGAATGTAACATGACATTTTGTGATCATATCTGATGGCGGAGCTGGGTATAGAGACCTGGATTATATCACATTTTAAATACAAACATATATCGTGGCATGACAGTAACGATATGTTCAGTTAAGATAATTGGTTACGAGAAAAATAATCGATAGCAGTACACTTACTAACTACTTCTTGTGAGTTGTTCACGTCAGAGTTTGCTGGAGTCTGAGAGACAGCAAGTCTCCGCATTCTTCCAGGACTCTCCTCAGTATTCTGGCCGGTCTTAACAATTCAACGGTTTGAATGGTCTCGATTTATTTTCTGGTTTTCGGTTTGTCCAGTCTTTTCTCCCACCCATTGGGGACCGTCGCAAGTGCACCAACAAGAATTGATATCTAAAGATAGAGAATTTTATGCGTCTTATTCTCTCGGACAGATATTGGTCCGTGCATTCCTTATTAGGTGATATAGTCAAATTTTATTCTCTTGCATAATTCCAAGAGATCGCCTTTCCCACACAGTCATGTTTAGTCGTATATTCCTATTGTGCTATTTTGAAGCATTCGCTTATGAAGGGATTAACAGTTTCAACTTTGTTTCAACATAATCTTCTCTTGGCCTCCTGTTACGTATATCAATTTTCGCCTTAATATAAATATGGGGGTGTCCTCGTAGTGTAATGGTTAAAGCTATGGACTGTGGAATCGTAGTAAGCGAGTTTGTACTCCAGTCACGCTATTACGTTCACTTTCTGGCAAATACCCTTGGGAAAGGTATGAAGCACCTTATCCTCCTAGCTATGGGTTAAATAGTACCACTACTGTTCTTCTAGGAGAATGGCTTTGATATTAAATAACCCACCAATGTTGATATGCCATTAAACAAAGAAACCAAACCTTTAGTATAAATAGTCCTTGTGGCGTTGTTTTGTATTGCTATTAAAAGAGGCTTACTTTCTCTCTTGAGGTTTTCTGTCGCGTGCAATCAACTAGTTTTAATTCTGGAAATATTTATTGAGTTTCTCCTTCATCAACCGAAAAAAATATCGACACTCGGCTAACGAAGGCATGGACAGCTATCGATAAGCTATCGATCATATGGAAGTCAGACCTGACCGATAAAATGAAACGCAGTTTCTTCCAGGCAGTGGTCGTATCGATACTGCTATATGGATGCACTACATGGATGCTAACTAAACGGCTGGAGAAAAAGCTAGACGATAATTACACAAGAATGTTGCGAGCAATATTGAACAAGTCCTGGAAGCAACACCCAACAAGGCACCAACTATACGGCCACCTACCTCCCATCACGAAAACTATCCAAGTTAGACGAACCAGACATGTAGGACACTGCTGGAGTAGCAGGGACGAGCTCATAAGTGATGTACTCCGATGGACCCCCACATATGGCCGAGCAAATGCAGGACGACCAACTCGAACATACATACAGCAGCTCTGTGAGGATACGGGATGTAGCCCTGAAGACCTGCCCAAGGCGATGAACGATAGAGAGAAGTGGTAAGAGAGGATCAGGGATGTCCATGTTGGCGGCACGACATGATGATGATGAGTTCTTTTTTATGTAGTCTTCGAGTCGTCTTATCGATGTATCGAAACTTTCATTCATGCTATCGTCCTCTTTCTCCTTATTTTCTTGACACATACATCCTCTCGATGTCATCTCAAGACATTTAAGAATGGTAATGATTTTTCTGGTTCTCTGGTCGATTCCTTAAAGTTCTTCCCAAGTCCATATACCTTTATTATTAGTACTAGTAGTAATAGTATGGAGATTTGCGAAGATATAGATCAGGTTGCTTACAGGTTCTGCTACTACCTATTCTACCACCCATCTATAAACTGAACTGGTTCAACACACATCACAAAACCTGTGCTTTTAGCTTGATTTAACTGTAAGTATATCAGCATCATCATCATGTCGTGCTGCAACAAAACAGTAAATGTAGACTATGTGGTGACAGAGATGAAACCATCAATCACATAATAAGCGAATGCACCAAATTAGCTCAGAAGGAGTATAAGACGAGACACGACTGGGATGTGTGCAAGAAATTTAAATTTGACCACACTGACAAATATATATCGTATATGCACAACTTAGCACCTGTCCTAGAAAATGACACACATAAACTCCCATAGGACTTAAACATACAAACTGATCCACTAAGCCCGGCCAGAAGACCAGACCTAATAGTCATCATCATCACGTCGTGCCGCTAGCACGGATATCACTGACCCTCTCTCGCCACTTCTCCCAATCGTTCATCGCCTCTGGCTGGTCTACAGGGCTACATCCCGTATCCTCACATAGCTGCTGTATGTATGTTCGAGCTGGTCGTCCTGCTTTTGCTCGGCCCTATGTGGGTGTCCATAGGAGTACATCACTTATGAGCTCGCCCTTGCTTCTCCAGCAGAGTCGTGCATTTTGGTTAGTCTAACTTGGATAGTTTTCGTGATGGGCGGTAGGTGGCTGTATTGTTGGTGCTTTGTGGGGTATATCCTCCAAAACTTGTTCAATATTGCTCGCAGCATTCTTGTGTAATTACCGTCTAGCTTCTTCTCCAGCCCTTTTGTTAGCGTCCAAGTAGTGCATCCATATAGCAGTATCGATACGACTGCCGCTTGGAAGAAACTGCGTTTCATTTTATCGGTCACATATATATATTTATTCCACAGTATGTTAACCACTAGTTTTGAAGAGATGCTTTATAGGCTTAAGAAGTTGACATGCAGTTTCGGTATTAAATAACCCGAAAAGGGTTGATAAGCGATAAAACCAGCCCTAAACCAACCAACCAACCAATCAACGAAAGAACCGAACTTCAGCAAAGAACAGCGCACTGAAACTTGTTTTTCACAAAAGATTTTCAGCCTAACTCAACAGCTGACGTATGCAAGGCAGAACATTTAATTTTAGGTAAATGTTTTGGGACACGTACGTCCTTAATAACCCTCTGTCTCTACGAACAGATTACCTTCTTCGCTAATTTGTGATGTCAGCTGTCAGATAAGGAACGAGTTGTTAATATCATCGGCTGTCAATAAGTTCCTTGTGATGACAAGTCAGCGGAACTGGACGTTGCCAACCTGAACACTTAGATGATTAGGGAGTAACCCACGTAGTGTTGTGGTTAACACACTGACAACAACATCAAAGTAAGCGAGTTCGAATTCCAGTCACCGAATTATGTTCACTTTCGGACTAATACCCTTGAGCGCTATGAGTTATATAGCAACCCAGCTGGTCTTTTGAAGGATGACTTTTGCATTAAAAAACTTACAAAGGTTGATATGCCATTTAATAGATAAACTAAACCAAAGTTAGATTTCAAACTACAGACATATTAAAAGAAAGTCACACCTCAAACTTCAAAGACATACGGGGGGTTTACAAATTTACTATGCATTCACTGTGAAGGACAAAAGTAGATATGACTTGAAAGACTGACTTCGGCTTTAAATAATCCGACTAGGTTTGACGTGGTATAAAACCAATAAAAAAACAATTGACAGATACGTATAGGCATAGAGAGTAAAAGGAAAAGATAGATAGATAGATAGATAGATAGATAGATAGATAGATAGATAGATAGATAGATCTACGTACATTCATATAGATATGAAAAGAGATATGAACTGAAATAGAAAGAAAAAAAGAAATGTAAAAGAATATAAACAGATATATATATATATATCAACTGGCCACCAAACTACATATACGCATACTGTAGATAGATAGATAGATAGATAGATAGATATAAACAGAGGGAGAGAGACATAGATAGATAGATATGAACGGATGAGATAGATAGATAGATAGATGTGGACTGACTGAGATAGATAGATAGATAGATAGATAGATTGGAAGAGTTAAAATAGATATGAATAGACTGAGATAGATAGATAGATAGATAGATAGATAGATAGATAATGAACAGAATGAGATAGATAGATAGATAGATAGATAGATAGATAGATAGATAGATAGATAGATAGATCTACGTATATTCATATAGATATGAAAAGAGATATGAACTGAAATAGAAAGAAAAAAAGTAATGTAAAAGAATATAAACAGAGATATATATACCAACTGGCCACCAAACTACACATACACATACAGTTGATAGATAGATAGATAGATAGATAGATAGATGTGGACAGGCTGAGATGGATAGATAGATAGATTGATGTGGACAGACTGAGATAGATAGATAGATAGATAGATATCTTTAATATATCAATCGTCGTGGCTCATTTATATATATATATATATATATATGTGTGTGTGTGTGTGTGTGTGTGTGTGTGCGCGCACGTGCGTACCTGTGTAATTTATCAATTAATCGTTCAGCATCTTCAAATTTCAATGTTTATTTCATTGTTTTGTCCAACTTCTCGATGTAATTATTTAAAATTACGCGCAGATTTGTATACATGATACACACTTGCTTCATATATGCAAATAGAGACGCATACAAATGAGACCGCACACTCGAAATGTTTTGTTTTTTTAATTAGAAAAATGCAGAATTTATATCAATCACTCTATATGAATATAATTGCAATAATTAACTTACTTTCCATGGCTTTCATTAATAATTGAATTCACCTTATATTTTTTCATTATTTTTTCATCATTTCCTTTCTTTCTTTTTTCTTTCTTTCTTTTTTTTTTTCTTTCTTTCTTTCTTTCTGAATTTAAAGAAATTTCTTCGGCATGCTTGATTAACATACTCAAACCTAATGTAACATTTGTCAAAGATGAGATTATTCATCTTGGTTGTGATTTTTCAGATTGTTGTAACTTAAAACAGAACGTTTCGGCCGCTCTATTCACTGGCCTTCCTCAAGTGTTCCTCGTTTTTAAAGTTTGACTGTTGATCAAACAAAGCTTTATCTCCAAACAATTATATATATATACACAATATACACTTTTTGGGGAGCATAAAGTCCCAATGGTTTTTATGGGGGAGATGAAAGAAGGCAGTCATTCTTGAACTTATGGTTCCTAAGGGGGCCCTAGTAAGCCATAATCGTCGACCCATGCACATAAAACAATATTAGCTCGTGACATTTACCAAAATACCACATTCGCTCTTTGGGAACCTGAGTAGAACCCGAATGAATGGAATTATTCATTTACAATGAAAATGTCAACAAGCGGGATGGGGCAAATAAAAACCCAAATTAACTGGAAAATATCCCGTTTGATTGCCCTCCAGTCACCCCGTCTAAAATGAGGAGAACTGATTGTTTTTCGGTATCCGAGAGAACCGAAAACAAGCCGGACTATCACTACAGGGGATTAGGATCTAAACTGATCGGTCAAAAGAGGCGCAGATCAAACAAAGCGTTCAAGAACTTTGATAATCTTTCTCAGATAATGACGTCATTGTTTTTCACGCCTGTTAACCCGAGAATTTTCACCAGAAGTGCCATGAGATTAATTCAAGGCGTAAAATCCAATGGCACCAGTTATTCTAAATATTCTAAATATTCTAAATATTTTAAAAGTAATCTACTTTAAAAACAATTTGATTATGTCTTTTCAATTATTGGTTGCCAGATTATTTTCATTTCTATACATAGTCTACTCAAGAGATCAATATGGCCCAACATATGTGCCACTTCATTGAGACGTCCTCTTTTCCAATGTTCTTCCCTATTGATTATTTTAACTTTATCGCACAAGAGTAGATATTTTCCCTTTTATTTCCATATATGATCAGCCATACCTGAGTTTTTCATTTCCTATCGTATCATTGCTTTTAGATGTTCCTGTCGTGCTATTTACTGAGGACGACATATGTCACCTTTGTATACTTTGCATGGGATGGAATATACGTAATTCTGGGTCATGTTGTACTCTTTTGGGGGTTTGACTTGTGTTGTATAGTCACAAATAACTATACATACACATATGCATGCAGAAACATATTCAACACAATAAAGACGAGCGGACACAGTTCTTTAGAAAAATATACCTCTCATTTTATTGAAAGGGTTGTGTGTGAGAGGGAGTTGGAGACTGAACAAATGCTGCAATTATTGACCCCCAGCTCATCCGGCCATCGCAGTGCCTCTTTTTTGTTCTCCTGGGCTGTTCAACCGGGGGCCTGGGGGCCCAGCCTCTCTGCTGAGAGCTGGTTTCCACCGCTCGATCTGGAACACTGACTTCAAGCTCGGAACTCCAACTACCTGACTTCATGTCTCAGCCGGTTACATCATTGTTTTACGCCCACTCAATTCAATCCGTCGACAGTCAAGGCCATCCCCTGATATCTTAGATCGGATGCACCTGTTATTTACACAGGTACATTTCTCATCTGACAACTTGGCCGAGTCGGAGGTCAATATGCAACACTTGGAGGATATGTTTATAAAGAGTTGAGCCACTATTGAATATTGTCCTGATATAATCATCAAATCCTTCAAGCCCCATCTCAAAAATTGATACATTTCATTTAGATTTTCAAAACAAAACATTATTTATTATTACGCTAAAAAAACCTACAGGCAACTATATTATTTGTTGACTTTACTAAGACCTTTGACTCCATTCACAGAGGAAAGATGGAGCAAATTCTTCTCGCTTACGGTATAGTAGCAGGAGTACTACAAGGAGATACACTAGCCCCATATCTATTTATCATCAGTCTAGACTACGTACTTTGAACATCTCTAGATAAAATGAAAGAAAACGGTTTCAAGCTAACAAAAGAAAGAAGCAGAAGGTACCCCACAAAAACAATTACCGACGCTGACTACGCCAATGATATAGCGCTTCTGGCAAATGCACGAGTCAAAGCTGAAATCCTGCTACATAGTCTGGAATGAGCCACTGCAGGTATCGGCCTCCATGTCAATGCATACAAGACAGAATATATGCACTTTAATCAAACAGGCAACATCTCCACACTAAACGGTAGCACTCTGAAACTGACAAGTTCACCTATCAAGGAAGCAGTGTCTCCCGAGGCAGTATCAACCGAGGCAGACATCAACATGCAACTAGTAAAGGCATGGACAGCTATTGATAGACTTTCAGTCATATGGAAGTCAGACCTGACCGATGAAATGAAGCGCAGTTTCTTCTAAATAGCGATCGTATCGATACTGCTATATGGATGCACCACATGGACGCTGACTAAACGGACGGAGAAAAAGCTTGACGGCAATTACACAAGAATTCTGTGAACAATATCGAACAAGTCCTGGAGGCAACACCCAACAAAGCATCAGCTATACGGCCACCAACCACCCATCATGAAAACTATCAAAATTAGACGAACTAGACACTGCTGGAGAAGTAGGGACGAGCTCGTGAGTGATGTACTCCTGTGGATGCCTTCACATGGCCGAGCAAAGGCAGGACGTCCAGCTCGAGTCAACATACAGAAGCTCTGTGCCGATACGGGATGTAGCCCTGAGGATCTACCGAAAGCAATAGACGATAGGGAGGTGTGGCGAGAAAGGGTCAGGGATATCCGTGCTGATAGCGCGACATGTTGATGATGACGATGATGATGTACTTAACCATATGACCGTCATTACTCATGAAAAAGGGAAAATGGGGGTGCCCGTGGTGTAATGGTTATTGTCGTATGAAATGGACACGGTGACACGAGTTCAAATCCTGGACGAGACTGATTGCATTTCACGTAGCACTAATACCCTTGGGAAAGGTATGAATCCAATTATTCTCCCTCCACCTATGGGTAAATAGTAGGGCATACTGGGTTCTTCAGCCTTGGTGAGGCAACTAGTCTAGGAGAAGGAAAACTCTGAATTCAAACCTGTTAAACTCCGCTTAAAAAAATTGACCTTGTGTTATATCCTGCCCGAGCGGAGGGGTTGGGTAAAAAAAAAAAGAAAAAAAAAAGGAAAATAAAAAACTTGGAATTACTTTGTTAAAATCGAGGATATTTATTCGTATTCACCTGAGGTTTAATATGTTTTTTATTTATTGTTTGCTGCGATTTACTTGCTTGTTAGCACTAACTGTGGCCGTTCTTTTCATGATCATAAATACGCTCAAACTCACAATATAAAAATACTAGCCGGACCTTTGTAAATTTAAGGAAACTAAAAAAAAATTGCATGAGAAGCTATTTAAACAAGAAAGGATGATTTGCAATTATATTACATATTAATCCTATTGATGCATTTGCAATAAATGATAAAAAAAATATGCATTAGCCATGTATATGATATTTATTACATACGAGGGGCCTCTACCCACTATGCAAAACAGCAGCTGTATGGCCAATTACCTCCCATCTCACAAAGCGTCAAAGTAATACGAACAAGACATGGTTGCTACTGTTGGTTAAGTAAGGACGAACACGAAAGCGACGTTTTTCAATGGACTTCTACATATGAACACATCGGTGTTGACCAACCGGTAAAAAGGTACTTGGGGCATTCAATAAGTTTCCAGACTTTTTTGGTGCACGCATTCAAAATTGTCGTAGACTCTTGAAAATTCACTATGTTATTGCTATACTTCTTATGAGATGACAGACCAATTTTATGGTTCAAATCAACAGCTACTGCAGCAATTTGAATACACCTTAGTAAAGCCTGATTGTCACAGCTGGTGAATTTCAAAAATGCAATTTGGACGTGAGGACACTTTAGAAGAACGATATGCAATAAAATTCTGTTTAAACTTGGACAAAATGCCATAGAAATAACGTATGGAATGCTTCAGACTGCTTTTCGACCATATTGCATGAATCAAGCATCAGTTTTTGAGTGGCATAAGAGATTCAAGGAAGGCTGTGAGGGATGATGAGAGGTGTGGGAGGAGTAAGGAAGTCAATAGACCAGAGTTGATTGGCCAAAGGGTTAGGGTTACTCTGTTGAGGTTTTAAGGGAGTTCAGGAAGAGATTTCATCGGAAGAGACCAGTACTTATGCCTCTGACGAGAAGCAGTCCTGTTTATTCTACAGCTCCAGCCGACTGGGAAATGAAGTTTCGTGTCCTAGCCAGTGAAGCAAAGAAAGCGAAATTTATTTATTCTAGATGCTTCGAAAATGGCCACAGTTTTCCCGATTACATTAAAGTAGTAACGAAAAGTTTTACAATGAACTAAAATATCTTTGACAAAACGATGAGATCTTAAGTAATACAACTACACAGCTAGCGTGGATCTGGGAGTGTTGGCAAGCAAAAGATGGCTTCACATTCCCCAGAGCCTTAGAACAAGGACCACGTTACTAAATGCAGTTTAATGTCCGATCGAGGATACTCCTTTTTTTGGTGAGGTCTCATCACTCCTCAAAAGATGCAGGCGGCTTATTCTCAACCTCACCGACAAGGCAGACATTGTTGACTTCTTTGTCATAGGAAGTGCTGTAATTTGGTTGTGTTTTATGGAATATCAATCTTTGTGGGTTATTTAATGACAATTCCTATATATATATATAAAGATGGTTGTTGTAGGTCCAAAGAGAGAATAAGGATATATTTTAAAATAGGACAGTCCATGAAGAGATTTGTATTTTGGAATTTATTTATTTTGTTCTTACAAAAGTGTTATATATATGTATGTTTCCAGCTTGTTGCTTTCGTCAGAGAACATATGTGGCACAAGGCCATTTTAATGGGGTACTCAATGAGACTTGAACTCACTCTTGTTTCCAGTATAAATGACCCTTGTCTGGTCAGACTAGTTTATATAGGGGTCCTTGTTCCTCTTTTCTGGAGTGTGTTTACTTTGGTCTGCTTTACCCGTCTTTGATATTTTTATAGTTTTGTGTGTGTGTGTGTGTGTATGTGTGTGTCTTGGAATTGGAGTGGTTTTGGGTTTCACTTACAGCTTTGTGTGTGTGTGTGTGTGTGTGTGTATCATGGGGGGTTTTGTGGTTTTAAATTTACTGATAGTTCTAGCTCCTTTTTTTTGTATATGTATACATATGTCTGTGTATTTGTGTGTGTGTTTTCAGTTTTTTTTCCATTCGTCTGGGGACATTTGTGTGTATGGGTGCGCGTGCGCGTGTGTGTGTATATATCATGTATACGATTTGTAATCGAAGAGTTTATTGGTGAAATGATTTTTAAACGCGGACATTTATTCTAAAACTGTAGTATAATGGCCGAAGGATTTCGTTTTATATATCTTGCCTTTGGGTTTAGTTAGGCTGAGAACCTCTCGGCTCAGCACATGGGTTAGTTCGGTGCAAACTTGAGCACAGGTGTTAACACGCGCGCGGGGAGGATGTATCGATCACAGATGTCAAAATAAAAATCCCAGGACCAGGGGATGTGAATGACGTCATGCACCGAAAGCGCGCGCGGAGGATTTTGGGGATTTTGAAAAAGTCAGTGAGTTGAGAACTAGACACCGAACGAGAAGGGTCGACTTTCAGGGCTCGCTGAGGCCAGACGCATTTGCGCGCTACGGGCGCCGCACGAGATGGGGGTGCAGATGGAAAAGCCAGAATAGAAAGAATGTGTATCTCTCTCCTTATGTCGAAGGACCTTTAAACTCAAAGGTAATAAAAAGTTTCGTACCTGAACTAAGAAGTCGTAAGTGTTTTTGGTGTTTCGGGATTCCTATGTTCTATACATATATGTTATGAACATTCTATGTATGTTTCACATATTAGCATCATAGGTATGGTACAAACGGTTAAATATTTTCAGGCATTATTATCCAACCCTAATTATTCTTTTTAATTTCAATTATTTATTAGCACACAGATAAACAGGTTCAAGTATTGCTATCAATAATCGCTAACAATAATACTTTTTTTAATATTATTCAATTGTTTGCACACAGTTAAATGGTTTCAAGTATTGTTATTTAACACTAATAATTCTTTTTATTAGATATTTTCAAGTATTAATCTATAATACAAATAATTCTAATTCATTTTATTCATTTGTTTCCACAGAGATTAACAGGTTTCCAGTATTCCTATCTCAGTGCAACTGAACCCCATCCACCGGCTTCAAGCTCCTAAAAAATAAAATAGGGTTAGATTTTTGTTTGCCGCAAGAGTCCTTTGAAGAATACGCTAGGGACAATCATATAGGTACTAGGGCTTAACATATTCAGCTGATTGCTTGAATTAGGCCTCTCCAATCGCCTGTTTAGCCCAGTAAGGACCAAGGTAGAATGATGAGAATTACTTTGTCCCTTTGGTTTCCAGGTCACGGATAACTTAGCCACCAGGATCCTGTCCTCAAACATTACTGGTCGTTACCATTTTTTGAGATGGGTATTACCTCTTTGCAGTGGTTCAGTAGATATATTCTATAGTTCTCCTTGACAGATCGGAATATAACTTTAATTTTTCACAACGTTTGATACTTGCAATATTTATTCTCAGCTCTAAAAGTATCTGAATATTCTCTTTGGCATATTTGTCCCCTTTCTTTATACCAAGGGGCATGTTTCTGCTTTCTGTACTGTTCCTCATTAGATGCCTTGTTGTACCAGTTCTGTTTGAGTTTCTTTAAAAAATAAATAAACAGAGGCAACTCTATCTGATTGCTCGTATAATTTTAAGTCATTAGCATCTCTTATTATACGCTGATATAATCAGATTCATCTCAAGAATTCACTCAGGAAAGCTAACAACTGCTACATAAAACACAATGCGTTATATATATATATATATATATATATATATATATATATATATATATATATATATATATATATATATATATTTCTGTCACGCAACCTGGTCTCAATACAGAGTAATTAGATATTCTCTAATCATGTTTGCCAGAGTCAGCATTAAATCTGTGCATACTCGCATTGACGTTTACGTGTGCAGTGTATTAGAAATGAATTCTTCTTTGAGTGGAGCGCCTCTACATATCCCTTGCTTGGCATGCTAGACCTATTTCTTCTCCATTAGCTATATTCTCATCAATAGACAGGAGGCGATGCATATTGTCATCTCATTAGATCTAACAAATTAATGTCACTTGAAATTGATCCTGGAGATTCCAGTCATGTGACTGTACCTCTTTTAATGCACTAAATGTCGTAGGACGGTTAACTTAGTCTGAAACCAATGTGGCAGTGGTCGTCGACACCATATATATTTTTGGTCCACATACGTACACAGATACGTGAGATAGATCACGTGACCAACGAAATTATACTTTAATCAGAAACATCTTGTCATCTGTTCTCTATACTAAGTAAGGAGTTATTCTCTTCATATGTGAACGTGTTTTGTATATGTTGTAAAACTATTTTAGTAATTGTGAGTTTTTAACACCAGTTTTCACTGGCGATTTTTTTTCTTGGAGTGACAGCAAGTCTTCACAGATCTCCAGGACTTTTCGGAATATTTTAGCTAATCTTAACTTTGCTTTTGTCAGAATGATGTTGATTCTTTCTCTTATTTCCCGTTAACCCTATAAGTTTCTTGGGAACTATTCTCAGGGCTCCTACTACGATTGACGGTAGGGTCAGATTCATTTTTAGTTTGGTCGGGTTTTATGGCCTTTTAATCATTGTAGGTTATTTAATGCCAAATCCACTTTATATATATATATATATATATATATTAAATATATATGTTTCTGTTTTGTTGTGTTTTAAGGCATATCAACCATTGTAAGTTATTTAATGCCAACTCTTTTTTTATAAAAAAATATATATGGTTTGGTGTTTATGGTATATTAACCATTGAAGGTTATTTAATGACAATTATATATATATATATATATATATATATATATATATATATTAAATAATATGATTTGTTTGGTTGGCTTTCATGGCATGTCAACTATTGTAAGTTATTTAATGCTAAATCCTCTTTCTATATATATATATATATATTAAATATCTAAGATATCGTTTGGTAGGGGTTAATAGCATATCAACTATTGTAGGTTATTTAATGCCAAATCCCCTTTATACATATATATTAAATATATATCATTTGGTTTGGTTGGGTTTTATGGCATATCAACCTTTTCAGATTATTTAATAACAAATTCTATATATTCATATATATATATATATATATATTAAATAGATATGATTGTGTTTTGTTTTGTTTTAAGGCACATCAACCATTTTAGGTTATTAATGCCTAATCCTCTTTAAATATAAATGATTTGTTTGGGTTGGGTTGTATGGCACATCAACCATTGTGGTTTATTTAATATCAAATCCTCTTTATTTATATATATGAAATATATGTGATTTGGTTTGCTTAGGTTTTTTGGCATATCAACCATTATTGGTTATTTAATGCCAAATCCTCTAATTACAAGAATACTAAATATATATGATTTGGTTTGGTTGGGTTTTATGGCGTGGCAACTATTGCAGGTTATTTAATGCCAAATCCTCTTTATACATATATATTAAATACATATGATCTGGTTTGCTTGGCTATTATGGCATGTCAACCGCTGTAAGTTATTTACAGCTAAATCCTCTTCATACATATATATTGAATATATAAGATTTCGTTAAATAGGGTTTTATCGCATATCAACCATTGTAGGTTATTTAATGCCAGATCCTCTTTATACGTATATTTTAAATATATAAAATGTGGTTTGGTTCGGTTGGGTTTTATGGCATATCAAACATTATGGGTTATTTAATGCCAAATCCTGTTTATACGTGTATATTAAATATATATAATTTGTTTTGGTTGGCTTTCATGGCATTGCAACCATTATATGTTATTTAATGCCAAATCCATTTTATGCTTATAAGCAGTTCTATTTTAAATAATTCAGTTTAGCATAAGTACACAGTTTAGTTTTATTTGACTCATAGGTAGGACCTTATCGAGTGCCATCACTCCAGGCAAGAGTGAACCTGGGTGCGATGACAATAAAGGGGTACTCTGAATTACCCAAAGCTCCAGCATTACTGGAACCTCAACATCAGATTATATAGTGTCATATCCAGAACACTTATTGGGGTGGGTTTTTTACCCCTCTGGAGAGATGACGTCGATGTATTCTACAGAACCCTCAGCCGACTAGGCAAGTCACATTCATAATAAATAATTTTTCTCTTGCCTGGCAAAGTACATGCAGTTGTCTGGTATCTATTCTATCATTTTCGCTTTGTATCTGCAGTCAAGACCAAATTAACAAGACAAGTTATTTTCTTCTAGTTAATTAAAACAAGGATGTGCCCGTGGTGTAATGGTTATCGTCGTAGGAAATAGACACGGCGACACGAGTTCAAATCCTGGACGAGACTGATTGCGTTTCACGTAGCACTAATACCCTTGGGAAAGGTATGAATCCAATTATTCTCCCTCCAGCTATGGGTAAATAGTAGGGTAAACTGGGTTTTTCAGCCTTGGTGAGGTAACTAGTCTAGGAGAATAAAACTCTGAATTCAAACCTGTTAAATCCCGCTTAAAAATTGACCTTGAGTCATATCCTGCCCGGGCGTGGGGTTATTTTGAATAAGGGTGATCAGTTAGTATATCATATTCCCACAGCATCTTATGCGTTTCTTTTTTAGTAAGAAAATCTGGTTTGTGTATATACCAATGTCAGTTTCTGGCATAGTTCTTCATGGATCTCCTTCTCCAGACAAACATTCATGTTCTTGTATTTCTTTTGAGCTAGTTAGTTGCATTGACACACCTGTTGTATATTGACCTATGACCCGGCCGGGCGGTCAAAATAGGAAATGCACCTTTGTAAATAACAGGTGCATACGGTCGATCAGGATATTATAACCTTGACCGTGGATGGATTGAATGAGTGCAATTTGTGAGGCCCATAAGAAGGTGGACGTTGAACCATACTTGGTGAGGACAGGAAGTCAGTTAGTTTGGAGACCAGACCCGTTGGTGACAAGATGCGGTAGAGAAAGCCAGCATCCAACAGGGTGGGCACTCAAACCCCCGATTGAGAGTTTGAAGACCAGACCCGTTGGTGACAAGATGCCGTACAGAAAGCCAGCACCTTACAGAGTGGGCCCTCAGACCCCCGGTTGAGCAGCCCAATAGAACGGGAAAGAACGCGGTTATGGCCAATAGAGTGAGGGTCAATATGTTGCAGTTCTGTTCGGTCTCCAACTCCCTCTCACACGCGAACCTTTCAAATAAAGTGAGAGGTATATTTTTCTAAGAACTGTGTCGCTCCTCTTGTGTCCTTGTTGTGATTCAGCATGTATATGTCTATAGTTGCATATGTATTATGTGGCTATACAGCATTACCGTGTGATCAAGTGTTTCATAATAATCCCACTTTATCTACCCCCAGCGTATTATCGATTTCTACGTTGATTCTTCTTTTAATTATTATTATTATTATTATTATTATTATTCATTAGAGTTTTTCACAACAGTGTGAGCTGAGGGTCTTTCACTGGAGATTGAGTGACAGGAAGTCTCCGCAAGTCTCCGCAAGTCTCCAGGACTCTTCTCAGTATTCTGGCTGTTTTCAATAATGCTGTCGTTTGGATGGTCTTCACTCCGCCGCCAACTCCCAAATCTTCCTGGTCCTTTAGTAATCCTTTAGTTACCATGCCAAAAGCACCAATCACAATTGGTATAATTGTCACCTTCATATTTTATATTTTTTTTCAATTTTCTAGCAAGGTCGAGATACTTATCTCTCTTTTCACATTCTTTCATTTTTATTCAGTGGTCAGCCGGGATAGCAAAGTCGACAATTTTGCAAATTTTCTTTTTTTTGTTGATTATTATTATTATTATTATTATTATTTACCAACCCCTCCGCTCGGGTAGGATATGACACAGTGTTAATTTTTAAGCGGAGTTTAACAGGTTTGAATTCAGACTAGTTGCCTCACCAAGGATGAAGAACATAGTCTGCCCTACTATTTACCCATTGCAGGAGGGAGAATAATTGGATTCATACCTCTCCCAAGGGTATCAGTGCTATGTGAAATGCAATCAGTCTCGTCCAGGATTTGAACTCGTGTCGCCGTGTCCATTTTCTACGACGATAACCATTACACCATGGGCACCTCCACCTTATTATTATTATTATTATTATTACATTCCTTGTGGGATTTTGCACTTATTTTATCAATTGGTCTCTCATTGAGTGACAACAAGTCTCAATTCTGCTTCTAATTTTTCCTTCCAAATCTTTTGGGGACTTCCCAAGTGAACGTTCCATTATTTGTATATAATATCAGCTTCATGTTACTCAGCTCTTTCAGCTCTCTGGGAAAATTCCGGTATTTGTTGATCCTTTCTCTTTCTTTTATTCTTACTCAATTATCCTCCAGAACATCAAAATGTTTTTTTTTTCTAGTTGTTTAAGTCTCGGTCTGGTCGTCTGGCCGGAATTAAATCATCCTTTTGTATCTCAAAATCCAAGGGGCGGGTATTTGTTTTTGAATATACCATTTGGTAGTATCGTCAAATCTTAAATACATCCAGACCTTTCCCATTCAGTTGTGCCGAGTTGTGTTGTCCTTTCAAGTCAATTGTTTGTATTCATCACGCATTCAACATTATTATTATTATTATTATTATTATTATTATTATTATTATTCCTTTAGAGTTATTTTTACATCAGTATTAGCTGATGGTTTTTCACTGGAGTTTGAGTGACAGCAAGTCTCCTCAAGTCTGCAGGAGTCGTCTCAGGATTATAGCCGTTCTCAGCAATGCTGTCGTTTGGATAGTCTCTACCTGTCCGCCAACTTCCAAGTCTTCCAGGCCTTTTAATAATCCTTCTGTTATTGTGTCAAAAGCACCAATCACAATTGGTACAATTGTCACTTTCATGTTCCACAGCTTTTTCAATTCTCTTGCAAAGTCGAGGTACTTATCCTTCTTTTCACATTCCTTCAGATTTATTCAGTGGTCCGCCGGAACAGCAAAGTCGACAATTTTGCAAATTCTCGTGGACGCTAACTAAACGGCTGGAGAAGAAGCTGGATGGCAATTATACAAGAATGTTGCGAGCAATATTGAACAAGTCCTGGCGGCAACACCCAACAAGGCACCAACTATACAGCCACCTGCCTATCTTCACGAAAACTATCCAAAGTTAGACGAACCAGACATGCAAGACACTGTTGGAGAAGTAGGGACGAGCTCATAAGTGATGTACTCCTATGGACCCCCACATATGGCCGAGCAAAAGCAGGACGACCAGCCCGAACATACATACAGCAGCTATGTGAGGATATGGAATGTAGCCCTGAAGACCTGCCGGAGGCGATGAACGATTGGGAGAAGTGGCGAGAGAGGGTCAGAGATATCCATGCTAGCTGCGTGACATGATGATGATGATGACTATAAGGTCTGGTATTCTGGCCGGGATTAGTGGATCAGTTTTTACGTTGAAGTCCTATAGGAGTTTATGTGTGTCATTTTCTAGGACAGGTGCTGAGTTGTGCATATACAATATATATTTGTCAGTGTGGTCAAATTTAAATTTCTTGCACATTTCCCAGTCGTGTCTCGTCTTATACTCCTTCTGAGCTAATTTGATGCATTCACTTATTATGGGATTGATAGTTTCATCTCTCTCACCACATAGTCTACATTTACTGTTTTGTTGCGTCTTACCTATTCTTGCTTTGATATAATTGGTTCTTATGGCGTTGTCCTGAGCTGCTTTTAGAAGAGATTCTATTTCTTTCATAAGTTTTCCTTTTCTTAGCCAGGTCCAAGTTTTATAGTGTGAGATAATGTTTATTTGTCGTTTAAAGCGGCCATAGAATTGTTTATTTCCCATTTTTGTTTCCTAGTTGTTGTCATTCTATCGTCTATCGTGTTGTCAGTATCGTTTATGATAGCTGTAATCAGTCCTCGTTCGTGTTTTTCTATGTAGCCTTCGAGCCGTTTTATCCATGCGTCAACGCTGTCTTCGATGCTGGCAAGTCCTCTTCCTCCCTCTTTTCTAGATACATACAGTCTGTCAACGTCGTCTCCGCAATGTAATGCCTTAGGCATCAGTGTTCTTTTTCTTTGATCCATTTGTTGAAGTTCATCTTCAGTCCACTTGAGAAGGGGTCCCGAATATCTAACGAGGGTCACAGTCCAAGTATTTATTCCTTTGATAAGGTTTCTGATAGAGAGTTTTGTCTTGAGTAGTTTTCTTGTTCTCCTGAGATATTCTTTTTGAATTTTGTCTTTCATTTGCACTTGTTTGATGGTGTCAGCCTCCAAGATGCCCAAGTATTTGTAGGTTTCGTTTTTACTTCGTGTTTTAATCTTGTCTTAATTTGGTAGTTCCTTTCCGTCAGTTATATGTCGTTTGCCACTTTTCATTACAAGCATTGCACATTTTTCTATGCGGAATTACATTCCTATGTCCTGACTGTATATTCTGACTGCGTGTGTTAGAGTTTCCAGTTCTTTTTTTTATTTTTTGCAAATAAATTGATGTCATCCATGTTCATTTGGTAATTGATCTTTCCTTGCGATCTACTGAGTTTCGATCCGGCTGTGCATTTTCTGAGTATGTGGTTTATTAGCATCATGGCAATTACAAATAGTAAGGGTGATAGTGCATCTCCTTGAAAAATACCTCTTTGGATCTTTGCTTCAGCTAAACTTCTTCTTCCTGCTGTCAATTCCACTCTCCAAGTTTTCCTGGTTTTCTTGAGAAAGTTTATAACTTCATCTGATATTCTGTACATTTTGAGGCAGTATGTTATCTAGTTTTGTGGAACCATATCATCTGGCTTTTTGTAGTCAATCCAGGCCATTGCTAGATTTTTCCGCCTTGTCTTGCTCTCATTTAGGATGTGTTGATCTATGTAATGTAACTCTGCTGTGCTCTGCTGGATCCTTTTCAGCATCCTTTCTATTCCTCAGGGAACAGTCCGCAGCTTGTAAACGAGTATTAAATCTCTTCCCTTATTTGTGCTGTTAATATTTTTCACATCATCATTAGGCAAGTTATGGGTCTATAATTGATCGGAGTGGTTCCTTTACTTGGGTCCCTTTGGATTAATGTGGTCTTTCCTTTGGTCATCCAGTAAGGTGCTTTTGCTTCTTGTATATTTTTATAATTATTATTATTATTATTATTATTTGAAACCATTTAACAATCAATAAATTATTATTATTAGATAGGAATACTTAACTATGTGACAACAAAGGATTATTATTATTATTAGTCATTTGAAACAATTTAACAGTAAATAAATGATTATTATTTAAAAGAAATTGATACTTGAAACCATATAATTGCTTGAAAAAAAAAGGAGCATGAGATTAAATAATATGATATATATATGTGTATATTTAGATAAATTGACAACAAGTAAGTCAAATAGAAAGGGTGATTCATATCTATGATTCCCCGCTTTCTATTTGGATTACTTGTCAATTTTTCTTCACAAATTGTCGGATTACTATTCATTATTTTCTTCCATATATATATATATATATATATATATATATTATGTTATCAAATATCTATATATATATATATATATATTATCCAAGGAAAAAGTCCAAGGGGTAAAAATAACTCGTGTGATTTCTCAATGTCAACGACTATCGACTGTATAATTAATTCGGGACTTAAAATACATCAAAACATACGAGCAGAGCCAAAATATTTTTAATATGAATATAAAAATTTTAAAAAATCAGTATATGTTGTTATTTTATGTTGTTATTTTATTTGAATCCTTTGAGGGTTTTTCACACCAACTTTTGCTGATGGTTTTCAACTGACAGCAAGTCTACTCTAATCTCCAGGACTCTTCTTAGTATTCTGGCTGATATCAACAATACCGTATTATGGATTATCTCTACTCTTCCTCTTGTCTCTAAGTCCTCCTCTCCCTGTACCAATCGTTTGGTGATTGTACCGAGAGCACCTGTTACAATTGGTATCAGTGTCACTTTGATGTTCCATTGTTTTCTCAATTCTCTATCAACGTAATTATCTCTCTCTTTGCTTTCTTTCAGTTTTACCCTGTGGTCAGCCGGAACAGCAAAGTCCGCAATTCGGCAGGTTCTCTTTTTTTTTCTTTTTTCTTTGTTGGCTATCACTTGCTCTGATTGTCTGGCCGAGATTAGGGGATCCGTTTGTATCTCAAAATCACAGAGAAGTTTGTGCGTCTCATTTTCTTGGACAGGTTCTGGGTTGTGAATATACCAGTTTTTCGTATGGTCAAATTTAAACTTCTTGTACAATACCCCGTTAATCATGTTCCTTATCCAGTCATTTATAGTCTTATACTCTTTTGGCGCCAACTTATTACATTCGCTTATTATATGATTCATCGTTTCATCCTTGTCACCACATAATCTACATATGGTGTTTAGTGGCATCCTGTCTATTCTTGCTTTGAGATGTGGCGATGTTTTGTGTTGCTGTCAGAAGAGATTCCGTTTCTCTCTTAAGGATTCCCTTGTGAAAATTTTCTTGAGTGAGATTTCGCCTGTTAAGCATTCACTGGAGTTTGAGCGACAGCAAGTCTCCACGACTCCGCTTGAGATTCCGGTTTATCTCAATAATGCAATAGTTTTGATGGTCTCTACTCGTCCTGTTATTTCCAAATCCTCCAGTCCCTTTAATAATCCTTTGGTGACTACAATTACCATTATTATAACCATCACTTTTATTTTCCACAGTTTTTTCCGATTCTCTAGCAAGGTGAAGGTATTTATCCTTCTTTTCCCTTTCTTTTAAGTTTACTCTGTAGACAGCCAGGACAACAAAGTCCACAATTTTGCAAGTTCTGTTTTTTTTTTGGTTGATTATTATAAGGTCTGGCCTTCTGACCAATATTAGGGGATTCGTTTGTATCTCAAAATCCCAGATGAGTCATTTTCCAGGACTGATGCTAGGTCGTACAAAGACCATTTGTTCGTATGGTCAAATTTATTTTTCTTGCACAATTCCCAGTAGGTCACCTTGCTCACCCAGTCATGTCTAGTCTTATACTCTCTCAGTGCTAATTTGCTGCATTCGCTTATAATGTGATTGATCGTTTCGTCTCTGTCTCCACATAACCTATATCTGCTGTTTTGTTGCGTCTTATCTATTCTTACTTTGATGGAATTGGTCTTATGGCGTTATTTTGAGCTGCTATTAAAAGGGATTCAGTTTTTCTCTTAAGGTTTCTCTTTCTTAACCACTTCCAAATTTTCTCGTGCGCGATGTCGTTTGTTTGTCGCTTAAAACGTCCATAGAGTTGTTTTTCTTCTCATTTTTGGTGGGGGGAAGATATTTCTGTTCTGTTGATCCTCGTGTTGTCAGTATAGTTTCTTGTGGCTGTGATTAGTCTTCTTCAGCGCCTATATTATTATTATTATTATTATTATTATTATTTTTAATACATTTTATCACAAAACTCAACAAAACTGTGATTAAACAAAGAGTTAGCAATGTAAATGACTGAGAACACCTGATAACAAGAATCAATGTCAATGCACTTAATTTAATAATGACATAGTCAATATGCTAATGAGCATATCGCTTACGATAATCAAAAAATATTATCGATGTCATTGAGCAAATTAATGAAAATGAGATCAACCTTCACAAAATTATGATGATAATTAGACTGAAATTTTCCATTGATTTCTCTCTTTCTCTCTCTCTCTCTTCGATTTTAGTGTTGGCCAACTTCGTGAAAAAGAAGTTGGGTTCGCTAACATCCGGCCCGCGTGATGGCCAAATTTGTTTAATTTATTTGATGTTTAATTATTTTCAGGTCGATGCCGAGTAATTTAATGTAGATTGAGAAGCAGGTTCTCTAGAAGAGAGAAAACAAAGCGAGGAACAACGTTTCTATGAGCTAAAGCCGAAAATGTCGCTCGTCTTTAGTATTTAAGTATGTGACTAAATTTCGATCATCAGTCAAAGTAATTTCTTCATCATCATCATCATCATCATCATTAAGGCAAGTCCATAGCTCAGATTCCCTGAACCATTTCTCGCCATCAATTCAAATCTGTCATCTCTTCTAAAAAGTCTTCAAGTCGGTATCCTGTGTCTTCTCAGAAATGAGGAATGTACGAGGATCATTGAATAAGTTTCCAGAATTTTTTCGTATGGGCACTTTTATTGATAGTACTCAGTACTATTTCTGTTCTTCCGAAAATAGTCCCTAAATACAAGCAAGTCATATACGAGGGGCATACGATAAGTTTCCAGACTTTTTTCGTGTGGGCACTTTTATTGATAGTACACACATGAAGCTCTAGTCCCCTTCGAAGTAATCTCTTCCGACTGCAATGCTCTTGTTGTACCGTTCTAACAAGTTCTGGAGGCCCCATGAAAGTCCTCTTATGTGAGCGTGTCAGTGACCTTCGTCACAGCCTCTTTCATCTCCCCAATTGTCTCATAACGACAGCCTCTGAGCTTAGGGAATAACCAAAAGTCACAGGGAGCAAGGTCTGGACTCTAGGGAGGCTGTGGAACTGTCTTGATGCCCATCTTGGTCAAAAAGTCTATGACAAAGGTGGAGTTGTGGACTCGGGCATTGTCTTGGTGGAAATGCCACTGACCCGATTTGAACAGTGCTGGCCTCTTTCCAAGGAATCTCTTCCTGAACTCCCTTAAAACCTCAACATAGTTACCCTAGCCCTAACCCTTTGGCCAATCAACTCTGGTGTATTGACTTCCTTACTCCTCCCACACCTCTTATCATCCCTCACAGACTCCCTTCCTTCCTTGAATCTCTTATGCCACTCAAAAACTGATGCTCGATTCATGCAATATGGTCGAAAAGCAGTCTGAAGCATTCCATACGTTGTTTCTGTGGCATTTTGTCCAAGTTTAAACAGAATTTTATTGCATATCGTTCTTCTAAAGTGTCCTCACGTCCAAATTGCCTTTTTGAAATTCACCAGCTGTGACAAACAGGCTTTTGTAGGGTGTATTCCAATTCTCTCTGTAAGTGTTGATTTGAACCTAAAATCATAAAAATTGGTCAGTCATCTCATTAGATGTATAGCAATAACATAGTGAATTTTCAAGAATCTATGACAATTTTAAATGGCTATACAAAAAATTCCGGAAACTTATTGAATGTCCCACGTACCTTTTTCCGGTTGGTCAACACTGATGTGTTCATATGTAGAAGTCCATTGAAGAACGTCGCTTATGTGTTTGTCCTTACTTAACGAACAGTAGCAACCATGTCTTGTTGGAATTACTTTGATTGATTTGATTTGATTTCTTTGTTTAATGGCATATCAACCTTTGTAGGTTATTTAATGCCAAAGCCATTCTCCTAGAAGAACAGTAGTGGTACGATTTAACCCATAGCTGGGAGGATAATGTGGTTCATACCTTTCCCAAGGGTATTTGCCCGAAAGTGATTGTGACATATCAAGGTTTGGTATGGTTTCTTTATTTAATGGCATATCAACCTTTGTAGGTTGTTTAATGCCGAAGCCATGATGCTATTTAACCCATAGTTGGGAGGATTAGGGGGTTCATACCTTTCCCAAGGGTATTTGCCCGAAATTGAACGTAATAGCGCGACTGGAGTACGAACTCGCTTACTACGGTTCTGCAGTCAATCGCTTTAACCATTACACCACGAGGACACCCTCAAAATATATTTGTGTTACAAAACGCAATATTCCTTTTTCATATACACGCAAAATCAATATTTATGCTGATTTCAATATTTAATGATAATAAAGTTGTCCATTGGCCTTGCGGTTAGAATGTTAGCCAATGGCCCGGGAGACTAGGCTTCAATCCCAGGTTGGGTAGTACCAAAGACCCAAAAAAAGGGTACGTGGTCCCTTCTTGTTTAACACTTAGCATGATAAGGTATGGATCAAGGGTAAAGTGAAGCAATCCAGGGAAAGGAGTAGCGTCCTTCCCTACACTTCAGTGTTGTAGGTATTAAAAAGGGAGCCTACGGGACATCCTTTACTACGGTCACCAACTATGATTCACTTTATTGTTGTAGAAAAATGTAAATTGTCTCTCCACTCCTCTTCAACAGACATTTGGCGAAAGTTAGAAACCCAAATATGGACAACAAGATTGCAGTAATTTAGTGCTTTCTCACTGATTTTGTTGAGGTTTGTTTGTCTTTTATGTTCCTAAGAAAGTAATTAGAAATACGCACTTATCCGTGATATATATATATATATATATATATATATATATATATATATATATGTGTGTGTGTGTGTGTGTGTGTGTGTGGAGGTGGTAATTGTGTCAGTTTTGATTGCTTTAATGGATAGACCAAAAGAAATAAGCTAATGAATAGAATGATTAAGATGGGGCAGGGGTAGATGAAAGGACTTATGGGTAAGAGAGGAATGCAGAAATGACTGAAAAGCATGATGGGTGTAAATAGGCTGAAAAGGAAATAAGGTAAGAAGACTGTGTCGGTGAAAGTACGAAAGAGAGATGGACGGAAAGATCGAAGACAAATGAATGGTGCATTGCAGGACAGTAAACTTTAAAAAGAAAGAGAAAAGAAAAATAGGAGAAAGATTAAAAGAAAGGAAAAAAAGAAGTAAAGTAGGAATAAAAAGAGAAACTGTAAAAGAAAGAAAGAAAGAAAGAAAGAAAGAAAGAAAGAATCGCGAAAGAAAGATAAAAACGATATGCTAATGAAAGATAAAAAAGAAAGAAAAAAGAAAAGAAGAAAAAACGAGAGAAGGAATATATAAAAGAAGGTTCAAATGAATGAAAATAAGTCTAATAGAAAGAAAGAATTGTGAAAGAAAGAAAGAAAAAGAATTAATAATGAAAGAAAAAAAAGAAAAAATATAGGAAAGAAGAAAGTACGAAAGAGGGAATATGTAAAAGAATGATCAAATGAATGAAAATGACACAGAAAGAAAGAAAGAAAGAAAGAAAGAAAGAAAGAAAGAAAGAAAGAAAAAATTGTGAAAGAAAGAAAAAAAGAATTGCTAATGAAAGAAAAAAAGAAAGAAAAAAGAGAGGAAAGAAAAAAGAACAAAAGAAAGAATAGGTAAAAAAATGTTCAAATGAATGAAAATGACACAGAAAGAAAGAAAGAAAGAAAGAAAGAAAGAAAGAAAGAAAAAAGGAAAGGAGCAAAGGACGAAAAAGAAAAGAAAGAATTTGTAAAAGAATGTTAGAAAGAAAGAAAGAAAGAAAGAAAGAAAGAAAGAAAGAAAGAAAGAAAATGCAAGTAAAAAAGGAAAGAAGGTGCAGAAGAACAAAGATAAAAAAAAAAAGAGCGGAGAAAATAAAAGAAAGAAAGAAAGAAAGAATCTTCAGAAGAAAGAAAAAAAGGATTTTTCAGTGATAAAAGAAAGAAAGAAAGAAAGAAAGAAAGAAAGACTTGCAAAAGGAACTGAAAGTAACGGTTATGAAGAAAGTAAATCTGATTTTTTTTTACTGAAAAATGAAAGAAAACTAGCGAAGAAAAAATACAAATTGAAAAAAATAAAAAATGAGTCCAAATAAAAACGACCACCAAGATAAAAATAAAAACAGAAGCAAAAATAATTTTGTACAAAAAGAACGAAAAAATAAATGAATGAGATACTTGGTTCTAAACAAAACCCGAAAAAATATTTTTAAAAAGAAATACTAAAAGAAACAAAAACGTTAAAACATTGAAGAAACGAGTGTAACAATGAAAACGAGGCAGCAAAACAAGGGGAGATAATTGATGTATACCGAAGAAAGGCGATGTAAAATTGAAATAAACGGAGGAATTAGAGAAGAAACAGTACAAATAAAAATAATGAAAATAAAAAATAAATGAAACAAGTTAAAAGATAAACAGAGTTTGATGTCGATTTTGAAAATAATTCGGGGTGGAGGAGAGTAGTGGTCAGAGTTTATGGGCCGTGGGTGGGGTACCTGGACATTGAAAATCTACGTCAAGCTGACCAGAAAGTTTTGTAAAAGCGATTATAGTAATTAAGTTACGACTGGGGAAAAGTAATTGATTTAAAAAAAATCGAATATAAGCCTTATTTTTTTTTTTTAACATTTTCTTCTTATCAACTTAATTCACACACACACACACACACACACACACACACACACACACACACACACACAACACACAATCTCTCTCCCTCTCTCTCTCTCTCTCTCTCTCTCTTCAACTCTCTCTGTATCTCATTTTCTCTTTTCCTTTATATATATATTTTTTTTTCTCTCTGTCCACTTTTCATATCAGCGCACTTTTACTCTGTCTTTGTTGTTTACTTTGTCCCAGTTAATTATTCAAATTATAAATATATATATATATACGCATACATGTGTGTGTGTGTGTGTACTTTTTGGAAAAAAGAACTGAATGGAAAGGCGAAAACGCCATGTATCACTATAGGAATAGCGCACTAAGAATGAAGTAATCATTGTACAAAATATATAACGTAACAAATCAGATGAAAGCACTAAGGGTTCTCGTCGTGGAGATGTTAATGTGCTCGACTGTGATATCTTAGTAAGCAAGTTCAAATTCTAGCTGCCGTATTACATTCACGTTCCAACTAATACCCATGGGAAAGGTATATACCCCCTTACCCACCATCTATGGGTTACAAAGTACCGCCGTTGTTCTTCTACAAGAATTGCTTTGGCATTAGATAACCAATAAAGATTGATATACGAGGATCATTAAATAAGTTTCCAGACTTTTTTCGTATGGGCACTTTTATTGATAGTACACACATGAAACTCTTGTCCCCTTCGATGTAATCTCCTCCGGCTGCAATGCACTTGTGCCGTTCCAAAAATTTTTAGAAGGCTCAATGGAAGTCCTCTTGTATGAGCGCGTCAATGACCATCGTCATCTCCTCAATTGTCTCATAACGACAGCCTTTGAGCTTACGGAATAACCAAAAGTCATAGGGAGCAAGTTCTGGACTCTAGGGAGGGTGACGAACCGTCTTGATGCCCATCTTGGTCAAATAGTCTGTGACAAGGAGGGAGTTGTGGACTGGTGTAATGTCCTGGTGGAAATGCCACTGACCCGATTTGAACAAGGAATCTCTTCCTGAACTCCCATAAAACCTCAACATAACCCTAACCCTAACCCTTTAGCCAATCAACTCTGGTGTATTGACTTTCTTACTCCTCCCACACCTCTCATCATCCCTTACAGACTCCCTGTATTCCTTGAATCTCTTATGCCACTCAAAAACTGATGCTCGATTCATGCAAGATGGTCGAAAAGCAGTGTGAAGCATTCCATACGTTGTTTCTATGGCAATTTTTCCAAGTTTAAAACAGAATTTTATTGCATATCGTTCTTCTAAAGTGTCCTCACGTCCAGATTGCATTTTTGAAATCACCAGCTGTGACAATCAGGCTTTAGTAGGGTGTATTCCAATTGATGCTGTAGCAGTTCATTTGAACCTGAAATCATAAAAGTTTGTCAGTCATGTCATAACATATTGATTTCTCAAGAGTATACGACAATTTTAAATGCCTGTACAAAAAAGTCTGGAAACTTATTGAATGTTCATAATCAAGTATATATATATATATATATATATATATATATATATATGAATAAAAATTGTATCGGTGACAGAGCGAATATCTCAGGATTGCTGTTGGTTAAATAGTACTACTAGTTCGTCAGTGGACCGGAAGACCTGTGTTCAATCCCAGGTTGCGTCCTACCAAAGACTTTAAAAATGGTACTTGATGCCTCCTTGCTTAACACTCAGCAATATAAGGTACCTATCGAGGGTAAAGTGGAGCAATCCAGGGAAAGGAGTAGGGCCTTTCCCTACACCTCGATGTAGTAGCTATTGAAAAGAGAGCCCTCTGATCGCCCTCGACTACGTTTGCCAACTTTACTTACTAGTTTGGTTGCTTTTTTTTTAATGGCATATCAACCTTTGTAGGTTATTTAATGCCAAAGCCATTCTCCTAGAAGAACATCAGTGGTACTATTTAACCCATAGCTGGGAGGATAAGGGGGTTCATAACTTTCCCAAGGGTATTTGCCCGAAAGTGAACATAATAGCGCGACTGGAGTTTGAACTCGCTTACTACGATTTCGCAGTCCATCGCTTTAACCATTACACCATGAGGACACCCCGCTGTACTTACTAGTTCTTCCACATGGATGCACTTCGCATTAAATAACCCACGAAGGTTAATATGCCATCAAACAAAGAAACCAGGATCAATCACTTTTGAGACCGTGAAAGTCATTTACATATATGAACTTGTAAAAATAAGTTCAATTTCACATTAAAAAGATGATTGAAGAAACTTACAAGTACTTTTGAAATTTCTGGCACAAAGCCAATTGGATTTTTTATATTTATCAGGTCTTCAGATTTTACGAAATTACCGATCAAGCCCGATGTTGCAAGCGCTAAAAATCCTCGGGTCAGAGTTTAGTGTGCAATGGTGCGAAACTTGGGGATAGTACATGCGAAAAGATTTATGGGCAGTGGGCATTTGTTTTGAAATTAATTATATACATTTTGCACATATACATGCTGATGTAAATAAAATTATTTATTTATAAACACACACGTACAAACATACACACGCATATATATATATGTATATATATGTATCTTTAAGAAAAAAAAAAAAGGTTTAACCCCTGAGATAGAATGGTCTATTTTGAAAAAATCAAATACTCGAAATAGTTTTATCGGTAGAGGCAATTTATGCTTAGAAGAAAAAAATCTATATTTTATTACATAAATGGCCTGATAAGTTATTAAATAAGAAAAGTGAACAAATAGCTAGATGTAGACATAAGACTAAATTTAAACTATAAAAATTTAAAAACATAGAAATAAATAGTGAAACCAGGAAAAAAAAACGTATCCAACATATACACTAAAAAAAATAGGTAGCTGATTAAATGGTATCGAAATTATTATAAGCATTAATATTTCTCGTAAAAGTTAATTATCGAATTTAACATGAAAAGAAAATAAACTAAACAAATAAATAAAAACGTTAATTTAACGTAATTATAACTGACAGTAGAATTTTGAAAATTGAAATAAAACGGAAATTCAATAAAACGAGGAGGTAACTCCTTAATCCCTTCCCCCTCCACCCCACGTGTCTATTCTGTTTTAATTAATTATCCATTGGATCTGAAGAAGTCCTGTAAAAAAATTTTTCTTCATGTTTTTGTTTCACACCAGAAACTGAAAATACGGGATTGAAATAAATTTATAATCATGAATTAACCGGTCTTTGTTTTTTTTCTTAAAGAAATATTGCTCTGTAATAAATTACATTGAGCTCTCTACCAGGAAAATTTAAATGTTCAGCTCTTGAATGATTTTCTTGTCCTGAGGGAATTACTCCAAACTCTGGTTTAACTTGACCGAATACATACATATATATATATATATATATATATATATATATATATATATATATATATATATATATATATATATATATATGCTTGTGTGTGGGTAAATAAATGAATATGCATACATATATGCATATGTGTATGGAGGGGTGGATATGTGTGTGTGTGTGTGTGTGAACTGATAAGTATTTGAATGTAAATATATATCTGTTCATGTGTATATATATATATATATGTATATGAGTGTGTGTATTTTTGAACAGATGCTTTTTTTCATGCGTATATGCACGCGTTTCTCTCTCTCTCTCTCTCTATATATATATATATATATATAATTGGTGACTGTAGTCGAAGGCTACCCGAAGACTCCCTTTTCAATAGCTTCAACACCGAAGTGTAGTGGAGGGTGCTACTCATTTTCCTGGATTGCGCAATTTTATCCTTGATACGTAACTTATAGTGCTGAATGTGAAGCAAGGAGGTATCAAGTACCATTTTTTGAGTCTTTGGTTTGACTCGACATGAGATTGAATCCTGGTCTCCCGGTGCATTGGCGAACACTCAACCCATTTGACCAATGAGCCGGTAATCAAATTGTATCCGTATTTAGACGTTAATTTCTTAAGCATCGGTAAATTTTGCTCTCCTTTTTAAAGGCATATCAAACCTCATGAATCCTTTGATGCAAAATCATCCTTCAAGAAGAGAAGTGGTAGTATAATTTAGCTCATAGTCAGGAGTTTAAGGGAGCTCGTATCTTTCCCAAGAGTATTAGTCAGGAAGTGAACGTAACAGTATGTATAGTTTTCGAATTTGCTTACTCTAATGTCGCAGTCTGCGACACTGCGACATGAAAATAACACTGAAAGATAGAAAGAAAGAAAGAAAGAAAGAAAGAAAGAATGTAAGTTGACGGGGTCAAGTTATCTTTAGACCTACCACGCATGAGTTTTGATTCATGCCCGATCTCCACCACAAAAAGGTCTTGTGCCCCACTTTGACATGATTGAAAGACAGAAAAATACCTTTATACGATCTGTACTCTGGCACTAAGGACTCTATTTAAAAGATACGTTACGGGGGAATTTGAAATTATTCGTAACCATATTTACCAACCCCTCCGCTTGGGCAGGATATGACACAAGGTCAATTTTAAGAGGAGTTTAACAGGTTTGAATTCAGAGTTTTCCTTGACCTAGATTAGTTGCCTCACCAAGGCTGAAGAACCCAGTCTGCCCTACTATTTACCCATAGATGGAAGGAGAATAATTGGATTCATACCTTTCCCAAGGGTATTAGTGCTATGTGAAATGCTATCAGTCTCGTCCAGGATTTGAACTCGTGTCGCCGAGTCCATTTCCTATGACGATAACCATTACAACATGAATTATTCGTAACTGTTCTTGTCAGATATCTAAATTAAGCATTTGTTTATAAAGTAGTTGATGTGTCGACCTATATTTATCCAAGCTATATATATATATATATATATATATATACTAATATGAATCAAATGTTTTGTAGAATTTTGGTATGTGCTATTTGGCGGCTCGTATATCACATAACTGAAAAAGTTCAAGCTGTGATGGGTACCTACTCTGGTTGGGAGGATCGTAGGAATTGGTAGATTGACACGTTCTGCATTACTTCCCTCTGTGTGTGATTTAAAAACCGTGCAAATGAACGTGCAAGGTAGTCTAAATCGGGAACCTATGATATACGAGATCGAATTGGATCATGAAGCTTCTACGGAAGCAAGCAAAAATATTTGTACGAAAAATAAAGTGTAGTTGATTACAGTATATTGTTTCGAGAAATTAAGATCAACTGTAAGAACTACGATTTTCAGACTTAAAATCGTGTATTATGAAGCTGTGCTCAAATTCATAGAAGTAAAACTAGCTAGTAACACTCAGAGATCACTCAGTGAGATCAACATCAGTCCCATATGTTTCCCTACCTTCACAACACCAGCTATGGCTGTTGTCTGGGGCTGTAGAATACACCGACTGCTTCACTGCAGAGGCGTAAGACCCCCTGCCAACGAATGTCCTGATAATGACAATGAAGCATCTGATGGTAAGCTTCCAGCCATGGAAAGGTGGGGAGTGTCGAGTGCCCCTTCATTACCATTACTCACATGTCGACTCTAACCCGGAGTGGTAAAACCTGATAGTGTCTTATCTAGGGGTCAAACAGAACAAGCTATGTTCAAACAAATAACTGTTGTAAAATTGTGCCTATCATATAGCAATACTTGAAACAACTTAACTGTGCGCAACAAGAGTTCAAGCTTGTTTGAGAATGTTATCAACAAAATTTTTTACAGTTCATATATATATATATATATATTTAACATATATGTATAAAGAGGATTTGGCATTAAATAAGCTGAAATGGTTGATATGCTATAAAACCCAACCTAACCAAATCATATATATTCAATATATATATGTATAAAGAGGGTTTGGCATTAAATAAGCTGAAATGGTTGATATGCCTTAAAACCCAACCAAACCAAATCATACATATTTTATATATATGTATAAAGAGGGTTTGGCATTAAATAAACTGCAATGGTTGATATGCCTTAATACCCAACCAAACCAAATCATATATATTTGATATATATATATATATAAAGAGAATTTTGCATTAAATAACCTACAATGGTTGGTTGATATGCCATAAAACCCAATCAAACCAGATCATATATATCTAATATAAGTATAAAGAGGGTTTGGTATTAAATAACCCTCTAGGATTGACATGGCATGAAACCAAACCAACCTAAACCAAACAACACCGGATAAAGTATCCAAAGTTGCTAAATTTTGCTTTAAGTTACCTACAGGTTGGCCTGATGAGTTGAATGTGCTCCAATGATCCGGGAGACCGGGGTTCAATCCCTAATCAAGGCATACGAAAAACTCAAATGCTGAGTGTGAAGCAAGGGGGCATCAAGGACCATTTTTTGGAGTCTTTGAGAAATGACTGCAAGTGAGTTACTTTTTCTATTTATCTATACATATTAATTAGCCATTCAGTAAGCACTCTCACTAGATTATTCCTTTTAAGTCTCTTCCCAGATTTAAATAATATATATATATATATAGAGAGAGAGAGAGAGAGAGTGAGTGAGAATCTGTGTGAGAGAGAAAGGGAGTTAATTTGTTCACTGTCTCAAGTATTTCTATCTAACAATACGTTGTGGCGACTAATAGACCCAACCACTCTCCATAATACCGGAAGACGCAGCAATACAAAGTCTGTATAGATCCAGAAGCTAACCGTCCTCTGTTCTTGTAACCATCCTTTGTTCTTGTAAATATATACCTATACTATAACAGCGGTGTTCTGTTCTCTTTGAGACCCCTTCCAGGACCATAACACATTATTAATTCTATTTGCCCATTTTTAAATGGTTTCAAGTATATTAAATCAAAATAAAGTTCTGTTTTACATATAAGTGGGACCTTAACAGGTATAACCACTCCGAGTCAGAGTCGACCTGGGAATCATGACAAAGGAAAGTTAATCCGCATACACCAAAACTCTAGGAGTGGACACTCACCATCAGATGAATTATTGTATTATTCTGGACATTCATCAAGATGTAGTCGGCGTATTCTACATACCCAGTCGACTCTCTCTCTCTAGATAGATAGATAGATAGATAGATAGATAGAAGTTTTTCAGGCTCCATTTTTATTTCTGATTGCGCCTGTATCTCTGCCTGTGTGAACCATGTATCCTATTCTGTAACAATAAACTCAACACAAAATCCAACTATCAACTGCTCCAGTATGGAAAGTGATAGTGAAAGTGAAAGTAATTGATGTCATTGGAATTCGATGACCTGCTAAAATAACCCGAATATCTTTCTCGTGGAATCTAATTTCTTGTTCCGAAATCTTAAATCAGTGACTGACACGCTGTTCCTTTTACAAGAGTAAAATTATGCAAATTGGGGATATTTATTAAGACCTCTGACACTCGTGGATATATGAATTATTATCCGTTATATTGTGGTATGAAAACTATTTCCCTCGTGTTAGCTACGATTGATTACGATCTTAATATATTTTAACGCTTTCCTTGTTATTGGGCAGTGGTATCAGATCCTGGGGCACAAATAAACAGGTTTTGAGTACGTTTTTATTTAAAAAGAGTTTTCTAACGCATAATCAGAATGTCTTGATATTTTAAATATAAATATACGGGAACAATGTATGCTTGAAGTTGTTGTGACCGTAGTCGAGGGCGCCTAGAACTCTTTTCAATTGCTACTACACCGAAGTGTGGGGGAGGACGCTACTTCTTTCCCTGGATTGCGCCATTTTACCTTGATACGTACCTTATATCGCTGAGTGTTAAATAATGAGGTATCAAGTACCATTTTTAAAGTCTTTGGTAAGACGGGACCTGGGATTGAACACCGGTCTCCTGGACCATTGGGGAACACTCTAGCCACAAGGCCACAATTTATTGTCGGTAAATTCATCGCGTCTGATTAATGGGTCTTATAATGTTTAGCCGCAACTTTAATATCATTATAAACACCTATTTACTGATCTAACGTGTTTCCCTCCAACTTTAATATCATTATACACGCATGTTTATTTCCAATATTCAATGAGAGATTAAAACTGTACCATTAGACACACGAACGTCAATTGATATAATGAAAAAATAGCTTCACATTAAAAATACAAGAAGCAGACGATATCCCGCAGAATTTGCTTCAAGCAAATACACTTACACAAGCCCATTCAAATATAATTTTTCTTTTCCCAGACTTGTTGCAATAAAAAAATTCAAAAGCCCATTCAGCCTTGCTATATTGCCAAAGAGAAATGGGGAATAGTTGGATTCATACCTTTCCCAAGAGTATTAGTTTCCTTTCTCCTAGTCTGGTTG
Source organism: Sepioteuthis lessoniana (assembly GCA_963585895.1). Classification (NCBI taxonomy): domain Eukaryota; kingdom Metazoa; phylum Mollusca; class Cephalopoda; order Myopsida; family Loliginidae; genus Sepioteuthis; species Sepioteuthis lessoniana. The sequence continues at coordinate 4,317,259 of OY757937.1, read as the reverse complement.
CCATAGCAAGGCTGAAGTGCCTAGTCTGCCAAACTATTTACCCATAGTTGGCGGGAGAATAGTTGGATTTATACCTTTCTCAAGGGTATTAGTTTCCCTTCTCCAAGTCTGGTAGCCATACCAAGGCTAAAGGGCATAGTCTGCCCAACTATTTACCCATAGTTGGAGGGAGAATAGTTGGATTCATGCCTTTCTCAAGGATCTTAACACAACTGGAAATGCGAACAACTTCATTTAAGATTTCATCCCGGGTAATTGAGTTTATTTCTTGTGACAATAACCGTTATGCTGTAAGCGCAAATAATTTAATAAACAAAATTTTTATGTAAATTGAAAACTCAGAAAATACAAAAAAAAAAAGAATTTATTCTTTTTACCCAATGACGATATACAGGAGGGTGCATTAATGCATTTATCTGATAATTCTCTGTCAACATCCTTCGCGCTGTTACTCAGGAACAGTGTTCTTCACCCCATGACAAAATCTAATTAGCCATTAAACAACAGATCGAAGTCTTACCGGCTAATAATACATCAACGAATTAGTACTTACCACCCGAACCGTTGTGAACTATCTGGACATTTCTTCGGAATAAATCGATTAGCTAACTATGTTCAAGACTCGAAAGAATTCATTGATCGATAACTCCGAAAATTTTTAATAAGGTAATCGATCAATTATATATATATATATATATATATATATAAATTCTGCAAATATATATATATATATATGTATACAAATGAAAAATAGAAAAGCTGCAGGCCACGACAATATACCTTCTGAAGTATAAAAACCAGGAAATCTGATGACATACTTCTTTGATTATGCATTGCAGTGTATAAACCAAACACAATAGGGAAATGCACGAAAGGCTGGATCTTTCTTTTCATCAAGACGGGTGGCCTCGGAATCAATAAGAACTACTGAGGCTTAAAATTTACTGCCATAACTGTTAAGGTTTATAAAGCTATATTTCTTAGCCTTATCCGAACTTGGGAAAAACCAGAAGGGCTTTCAGAAAAATTGATCCCCAACCTCACAGATACTGACCATCCGTCGAATTGACAAAGAAGAACAAGTTAAAAATTTCAAAACAACACTATTGTGCGTACATTTGGAGCGAATACAACAAGCATATAGTATCACTCAAAGAAATAATTATTCCTTCTTGCTTTTCAAAAACACGAAAGTAATTGTTTGCTTACCGGATAGTGGTATTAATTTCTTCTAAATCATAGCTTGGGTCTTGCAAGAAGATATGTGTGCTCCCTATATATCAATAATCTTCCCAAATAACTTACTAAGAACGTCAATCGATAAAATGAATAGGTTCACATCAAAGAAGACAAGAAGCAGTTGCCCAGTTGACTGGGACTGCAGAATGCACCAACTGCTTCTCTGCAGAGGGGTAATACCCCTCCAACGAGTCTCCTGCATATGACACTAAACAATCTGATGGTGAGGTTCCAGTGATGCTGAAGCTTTGGGGAATGCAGAGCACCCTTTCATTGCCATTACTCCCAGATCCACTCTGGCTTTGAGTGGTAGCACTTGATAGGGCCCTATCTATGGATTAAATAGGACTAACTACATACTTATGCTAAAATGAATTGTTTGAATTAGAACTGTTTGACTAAATTGAATAGCTTAAATGTTTTGACAATTAAACTGTACTTACATTTAAACAGCGTGTTTATGCTAAACTGATTTATTTGAAATGGAGCTTTTTTTGACATTGAAACTCCACTTACACAAAATTGAATTGTTTAATATAGAACTGTTTTGATATTTAACTGTGTGTAAACAAAATCTGTGTTTATACTAAACTGAATTCGCTGAATTAGAACTGTTTTCCTAAGGATGTTGTCAATTTTGGGAAAACAGTTCTAATTCAGCGAATTCAGTTTAGTATAAACACAGATTTTGTTTACACATGGCCTCCGAAGAAATAGATCCACAACCTCACAAATATTGACCATCCGTAGAATCTTTGAAGGCGTACGGGCAAAAAACCTACAGGCTACATTACTTTTTGTCGACTTTACCAAGGCCTTCGATTTCATTCACAGAGGGAAGATGGAACAAATTCTACTAGCATGCAGCCTGCCAAAAGAGACCGTTGCAGCAATAATGATTCTCTATAGAAACACCAAAGTAAAAGTACGTTCATCAGATGGAGACACAGAATACTTCGACATTGTAGCAGGAGTACTACAAGGGGACACACTAGCCCCATACCTCTTTATCATACGTCTAGCCTACGTGCTTAGAACGTCGATCGATAAAATCAGAGAGAACGGCTTCGAGCTGACAAAGCAAAGAAGCAGAAGATACCCCGCAAAAACAATTACCGACGCCGACTATGCCGATGACATAGCTTTACTAGCAAATACACCCAACCAAGCTGAAACACTACTGCATAGTTTGGGACGAGCCGCCTCAGGCAATGGCCTCCATGACAATGTACACAAAACTGAATATATGTGCTTTAATCAAGCAGGCGACATTTCCACACTAGACAGAACCTCTCTGAAACTGGTTGACCAATTCATCTACCGACGCAGTGTCTCATCAACTGAAAAAGACATCGACACACGGCTAACGAAGGCATGGACAGCTATCGGTCATATGGAAATCAGACCTGACAGATAAAATGAAACGCAGTTTCTTCCAAGCAGCTGACGCGTCGACACTGCTGTATAGATGCACCACCTGGACGTATAACAAAACGACTCGAAAAGAAGCTAGACGGCAACTACACAAGGAAGTTGCGAGCAATATTAAACAAGTTCTGGCGGCAACACCCCACAAAGCACCAACTATACGGCCACCTTCCTCCCATCACGAAAATTATCCAAGTTAGACGAACCAGGCACGCAGAACACTGCTGGAGGAGCAGAGACGAGCTCATAAGTGATGTACTCCTATGGACCCCCACTTATGGCCGAGCAAAAGCAGGACGACTAGCTCGAACATACATACAGCTGCTATGTGAAGATACGGGATGTAGTCTAGAAGACCTGCCGGAGGCGATGAACGATAGGGAAAAGTGGCGAGAGAGGGTGAGGGATATCCGTGCGGGCGGCACGACATGATGTAACAAATATCGATAGAAACAAATAAACCAACCGAGTAGCCACTGCTTATTTGAAAGACGATCCTCCGAAACCGAATGAAAAACCCTTTAGACACATATACATAAAAGATAAATTGAAAGCATTTTGAATCATTTGCATCACTTAAACAAAAAATAGGAAAAATGTTTGATAAAAAAAACACCACGATGCTTTGTGCTGTTTTAAACAAACCCAAGAAACAAAATTCTACAAAACAGCAGTTTTATGGCCACCAACTTCCGATCTGATAAACCATACAATCAAGGCGAGTAATATTATGTTTTGACCTTCGACCCGGCCGAAGAATTGCTATTCCAAGGTGATGCACCGGAAGAAAGTGACACATTCCAATGGCCAGTAATCGAAAGAGTTTGCGTAGGCGGATAAAGGCTTATAATATGGGACAAGGTGAAGGTCCCTCTGTGCCAAACAGACTGATGCACCGGAAGAGAGTGACCTCTGATATGCATGACAGTTATTTCCGCTTGATGACGATTAAACATTCGATTTCAAAGATCCAGTGGGCGATTGTGTGGGCGTTGAATTATTATTTAACTCAGTTGAGTTCGACGAGCCAGAGCAGTTGCCAGGAGGGTTCCAGACAGCTTGAGACCAGATATGGTAAGGAAAGCCACACCCGACCGAGGGGTCCCTCAGGAACCCCGATTGAGTGGACCCCAGCATCAGGTGAACAAGAAAGACACAACATGACGGTCATAACAGTGGGGTCAAAATATTACAGTTTATAATCGGTCTCCAGCTCCCTCTCACATGCAACCCTTGAACAACCTTACAAATAAAGGGAGAGGTAAAAATATTGTTAAAGAAGTCTTCCTGCGTCTTTATCCTTCTTGCGTTGTTATCATTGTGTCGTTGTGAATTATTCTACATATATATGTGCATGTATGTAGATGTGAATCTGCATATGTGACTATATAACAGTAAGACTTTTTGGGTCCTGCTGAAGATGTAAGGACGAACTTCTATGACGTTCTTCATTGGACTCCTATAAATTTTTGGTTTGGTTTCTTTGTTTAATGGCATATCAACCTTTATAGGTTATTTAATGTCAAAGCTATACTCCTAGAAGAACAGTGGTGGTACTATTTAACCCATAGCTGGGGTAATAAGGGGGTTCATACCTTTCCCAAGGGTATTTTCCCGAAAGTGATCCTACAAATGTATACACAAGTGTTGGCCAACCAAAATAGGTATACATACATATGTGTGGACACTGGATGCACAGAAGAAGACCTGCTAGGTTAAATAGCCGATTTAGATGATACACCTTGATAATGAGGAGGATGAATTAGATCATCTCATTAAACATTACTCAATGTTGAGGTGACCTTAATGAAAGTAGTTCTGTATTATGAACAGCCAATATTTCTTCGTATTTTTTCAGATTGAATTTAGTATTCTTGAAACGTTTTCCTGTGAAGAGAATTAAGGAACCATCAAGGGAAATTCTTCTTTTTCATTGGTCAAGTTTGAAGTTTCCTTTGATTACAAGACATTTTTGAAAAGAAAAAAATTCTTTTTTTTTTTTCTTTTAAAATCTTTCAGTTCGAAAATGCACTCGAAGTTTTAATGAATATTTTTTTAAAGAGCTATCTCTATTAATTTGGACTAATTAAGAAGCAAACATTGGAGCGACGTTTCAAGGACTTCAGTTTTCGTTAGTTGAACCAACTGCAAAATTCACGTGACTTATGTCAGCACACAGAGAAATTCAAAAACCAGTCATTTTTGTTTCAGTCTCTTCAAATTTTGATGAATAAATTTTGCTCAACATCAAGCCTGTTTTGTTAAATTTGCATAGACTTTGTAGTTACTCGGATATTTATATCTCAAATCATATCAAATTTATATATATATATATATATATATATATATATATATATATATATGTGTGTGTGTGTGTGTGTGTGTGTGTGTGTGTGTGTGTGTGTGTGTGTGTGTGTGTGAAACCAAATAAAAATACAAACATAAGAACCCAATTAAAATGGGAATCATGAAATAAAAGACCGGTTTAGTAAAGATATTTTTCTTGAGAATGACATAGCTAAATAATGATATAGATCAAGGTAGGGCTATAACGTCAGAAATTTGCTAGTTTAACATACAAAGGCTTAAAGTATAATAATAATAATAATAATAACAAAAATAAAAAATAAACCAGAATAGCCATCCGTGAGTTTGTAATCAAGACAAACGTGAGCAAAATTTATAGCGCTGAAAATTAAAAGGTTCAATTGTTTCGTTAGTAGACGGGGACACAAGAAAAAACACGTAGCACAAAACTGTAAAGAAGGTGGCCTTTGGCATTCCGGTCCCAGGTCGGGGTTGCTGTCGGAGCCGATATAATGTGTAACAACCCGAAATCGGCAATGAATACCGTACATGACTGAAGATCATCCTTAAGGCACCTGGAAATGCATTCTTTTCGTATATACATATATATATATATATATATATATATGTGTGTGTGTGTGTGTGTTGGTGTGTGATACCAAATTAAAATATCCTTTGTTGGCTATGGCTGTAGAATATGCTGGGTGCACTTCTGTAGGGTAGAAAGACCAATTCAAAGAGTGTCCTGGATATGTTATTAAATTGCAATGGATGGTAAGGTTCCAATCTAGGAGCTTTGGGAAATATCAAGTACACTTTCATTGTCATTACTCCATGGTAAAGTTTGGCTCTGTACTACCATCAAGGGGTCAAATAAAACTGTTCAATCATTTATAAAAGAGCTTTTTTATTAGTTCCATTAAATCATTCACCTGTGTGCAAATTATTTGTGTTACAGTGTAGAACGATAAAACTGTCGCCCTAGAAAAGACGATCTGATTCCATTTCCGTTTAATGAAAACCGGTTTTCTTTTTTTTGTTGCAGACCATCTACTAGTTGGCCAGTTGTGTACAAATCCCAAGAGCGACAGGAGCCTTCTATCATGTCTGAAAGTGACACAATGTTCAACGAGCGAGATCGGAGATGCGCCGCTGTACAACTCATGCACTCTACCAATCCAAGTTATTACAACCGGACCATTGCCAGCACCCTCAAAATGCAAATCTGGATTTCCACGAATAACAGGGACGTGCCCAGGGTGATGAAAACAAAGTTTCCGGCTACGGTTATGTCTTTGGTGTGGTTTCAAGTGACGGCCACATCATGCCACCTCACATCTTCGAAGTTGGCTTGAAAGTCAATACCAAAGTGTACCTGGATGTAATGAAGTGTGTGGTAATTCCCTGGTGCAATCAGGTAGCCGGTGGCAGACCCTGAGTGTGACAGCAGGACTCGGTGCCGGCCCACAAGTCCAAAGAGACCCAGGCTTGGCTTCAGAAGGAGTGCTACGACTTTGTACCCTTCTCTCACTGGCCTCCCCTTCTCCCCTGACCTGAACACGCTGAACTACTTTGTTTGGTCATACGTTGAGAACATCGCCAACATGACCTCCCATAACACCAAAACTAGCCTGATCGCCGCCATCCACCGAGTATTCGCCGAGCTCCCGCCGGCGCTTGTGGAAAAGGCATGCTCCCAGTTCCGGATCCGTATCGAGGTGGTGATTGAGGCTGAAGGCGGCTACATTGAATAGATGTCAGCTCTACTACATAATCAAGTTAGCTGAATTGATTTTTTAAATAAAAGTTTTAAAATAAAGCTCTAGTGTTGTTTTCTTTAGGACCACAATTGTATCGTTCCACCATCTAGATAGGAATTAAATAGAAAACTCATGTTAGATAGCAATACTAGAAACTATGTCACTATGTGCAAACAAATAATTTATGTTAAATGAAGTTTTTACTGAAGACTATTTAACAGTGCTCAAATAAACGTTTAATATTCAATTGAATTATTACTGTTAAATAAGAGTACTTGAAACCTTTTTCGTAAGCAAATCTTAAAATGAAGTCACTAAGATAATATTCACTTTCAACTCGTATATTTTAAAATGGGGTGTGGCATTAAAAACCTAATAAGAATTGATACACAATTAAACACCAATCAATCAAACAATCAATCAAAACTGCTCAGTTTTGTCAAACTATTATTGGGGCATAAAAAAAGTGATCCACTCAGAATCTCTAAGCCTCTTATCAAACATGAAAAAGCCGATTTTGGGAGTGATTTAATACACAGCATATGTTTAGAAGAGACCATACAATACTGAACAAGTCCTGGAGGCAGCACCCCACAAAACAGCAGCTGTACAGCCACCTACTACTCATCACGAAAACTATCAAAATTAAACGACCCAGACATGCGGGACACTCCTGGAGAAGTAGGGACGAGCTCATAAGTGATGTACTCCTGTGGACCCCTTCCCATGGATGAGTAAAGGTTGGACGACCAGCTTGAACCTACATACTGCTGCTCTGTGCTGATACGGGATGTAGCTCTGAAGACCAGCCGGAAGCAATGGACGATAGGGGGGTGGCGACGAGAGAGGGTCAGGGACATCCGTGCTGATAGCGCGACAGGATGATGATGATTTAGTAAATATAGACATGAAAATAAAGCCCTACTATTAGAAATAAAAGCTGATTAATTGTTTTCTTTTTTTTTCTTTTTCTGCACTGGAAATATATAGTTTTTTTTCTTTTTGTGATTCACGCCTTTTTTATTCATTTAACGATTGTTTGCAATAATCCTTTTTAAAAAGATTTTCTTGCAAAGGAAATTTCTTTTTTCAATTTTTTGTTGGCTGGAGAAGGTCTGTTGCAAGTTTTAGATTTCCAAGCGCCATTTTGTTCTTGTAAGCTATGGATGTTCTTGAACAAGCTTGTAAACTTAGGTTTCTCTCTTGATTTTGGATTTGATGTTCTGTGGCTGAGTAGATCGTGGTACAGCCGAGGGATGGAGTTTGGCAGAAATTCCATTCTTATATTATTTTTCTTTATCTTCTCTACCGTTCTAAATTAGTCGCCATTGGGTATTTTGCATTTGGGAGATAATCATCAAGATGTATTTGTCTCTTTCTTCATTCTTTTCCGTTAACCCTATCGGACGATTTTGGGCATGATAGCTATGAGAAATAGTCATATGAAGCAATGAAACTATATATATATATATATATATATATACATATATAAAACAATATATAGCTATGTGAAACTTAGACTAATGGGAGAACCAAAGAAGAGGTAGGGGGACTTCAATTGTTTAACTTTGTTTACTCCAAGTGTTCACCAGTGGCCCAGGAGACCCGGGTTCAATCCTAGGTCGCGTCATACCAAAGACTTTAAAAATGGTACTTGATACATCCTTGCTTAAAACTCAGCAATATAAGGTATGTATCGAGGGTAAAAAGGAGCAATACAAGGAAAGGTATAGCGCCCTCCCCTTCATCTCGGCGTAGTAGCTATTGAAAAGGGAGCCTTCTGGTCACCCTCGACTACAGTCGCCAACTTGACTTAATTTTACTTACTCCAATTTTGCCAGCCGGCGTTGAGCTCTTCTCCAAATTTTTTTACATTTTTTAAAAAACTTGCACACTCTTTAATTATACATACATACACACACATTATTTATATATATATATATATATATATATATATATATATATATATATATATATATTTATATATATCGACTAAACTCTTATAATTATAAAATCTAGCATACATCTATAATGCACTGTTCACCCCAAAGCACCAGTGACTCTGATATTTGTCGGTTGCACTACATGCATAAGAGTATGGCCCATAACCTTTTTTTTATAGTGAAAACCAGAATTAGGACCGTAACCCGCACAAAACCGGTGGTTCCAAAAATGTCTTGAGCCCCACGGGGCGCCTCAGTTACCTTGTGATAAACCGATCATCTCTGGAGAGGGTTAAAGCCTGGATGGGTGGCAAAAGTACTGGGCTGCAACATCAGAGTAAGCAAGATCAAACCCCAGTTGTTCAAATTACATTCATTTTCGGAAGGAAAAAAAACTTTAAGAGAAATATGACGTTCCTTAATTTCCTGTCTATGAGTTTAATAGTACTACTAACACTACTAGATTTCTATGAGGATGGCTTTAGGATTGATTAACTCACAAAGGTTGATATGTCATCTAACGAAGAGACCAAACTACCCCCTCCCAAATCTAGAACAGGTAGCTAAGTGTTTAAAAATACTAAATGAAATCCAAGACATGGAACTGCCAGAAGATGGTGAAATATAGACCTCACTTTATCACATTTCATAAGAGTATTTTGGTCAGGTTATGAACTTTTCAGCCAACCCTCACACACACACACACATACACACACACACATATATATATATATATATATATATATATATATATATATATATATATGTGTGTGTGTGTGTGTGTGTGTGTGTGTGTGTAATTTTTTCTCTGGGTAATGAATCCTTCAGACACACAAATATATGCGTATATATCTATATACACCCAATTATATATATATATATATATATATATATATATATATATATATATATATATATATAAACACATATATTTATACGAACATGAATAACTATGTCATGAGTGATATATATATATATATATATATATATATATATATATATATATATATATATAATGGAGTCTTTGTTGTTGTTCATAACTATGTCATGAGTGATATATATATATATATATATATATATATATATATATATATATATATATATATATATATATATAATGGAGTCTTTGTTGTTGTTTTTTTCTCCGGCAGCATCTGTATATTCAATTATCAGATATGCGTGTGTATTGGCACGCACGTGTGTGTGTGGGAATATATGTATATATATGTATATATAATTAATGCATCTTTGTATACACACACACACATTGTATATATATATATATATATATATATATATATATATATATATATATATATATATATATATATATATTAAGGAGAGAAAGCTTTTTGTACGTGACTCTGACACTTTACTTTCAACATCACAGGATATTAGGTGCGTTTTTCCTGCCTGTATAAAAAAATCTGGACGAAGGTCCTACAATTTCCTTGGCAAATATCCGATTCAATTGAAAAAAAATGACGGAATTCGCACTGGAAATGCATTTTCGTAATTTAAAAAATTATAACCAGAAGACATCAAGAAAATGAGAGAAACTTAAAAAACGAAAAATTATTAAAATAACGAAGGACGTCGCCACTTGTCAAGCGAGATAAAATCTACAAATTCTTCGTTGAAATTGGGATTAATCTATTGAGAGTTTGAAAGAGAGGGTTAACAAAAACCTTAGTGATATTTTTCGTTGAAATGATCATGATTAACTGTAAGAAGATTAGCATAAATTCGGTGAAAAAGAGAATTAATTTGGGGAGAAAGTAAAATCTTAAGATGGTCATAAGGGAAAAGATGAAGTAGTTTTTTTTTCTAAACTTTCAATTTTACATTCTTTGAATTGATTTTCCTCAAATGACGGAATATCTGAAATTATATATCTCTATAAAAAGATTTGAGGGTCTAAAAACGTAAAAACGTATTTCAATTCAAGTATACACTAATCTTTTCGAGCCCTATTTATTGGTCAAATATATGTTTGAAAAAAAAAAAAGAATAATCGAAACGTTATGAATATTTTTCTGCAAAAGCTAATAATTGAATAGGTACAGTTATCTTAGACACTTTAATTTTAAGAATTATTGAAATTATATAGGAATACTTTAAACCTTATAATTGTTCATTAATTATTAGTATTACATAGAATGAAATGAAATAATAAATAATTGCAAAAAATTAAGAATAAAAAAATAAGAAAAGAAATTAATTTATGAATGAAAGAACAAACGACTAAAAAACTGAGATATAAAAAAAACAGGAAAATAATG
>OY757937.1:4185865-4306100 GCA_963585895.1 Sepioteuthis lessoniana | reverse complement strand
GGAGGAGGGAGAAAGAGAGAGAAAGAGACATCGATGATGACAGAAAAAAAAACCAAAGCTTACGTCTCAGATAAGGCAAAATTGATGGGAAAAAAAGAAGGGAAAGGAAATAAAGATTTTGTTTAAAACAAAATGAAACCAACCTCAATCTGATGTCTAAAACGATAATATTATTGCGTTTCAGATATAAGTAATCGTTTCTAATTATCCTGAAACTCTAATCCTTTTTAGTCAATTTTTGTCACTTAAACGATTAGGCGGATGACTGGTAATAGAAAAACTTGGCAGTAATCCTAATCAGCTCGTTTTTCTTTTTATAAAACGAAAATATTACAACATCATCAAAAAATAAAATAAAATAAAATAAACGAGTATATGATAAACATCTTGGTTTTATGATACATTATATTGCTTCAAAAATATTTGCCTTTTTAATCGGCAACTTGAAAGTAGCATATCACACTTGGAGGTGCCTGTGGTGTAATGGTTATCGTCGTAGGAAATGGGCACGACGACACGAGTTCAAATCCTGGACGAGGCTGATTACATTTCTCATAGCACTAATACCCTTGGCAAAGGTTTGAATCCAATTATCCTCCCTCCAGCTATGGGTAAATAGTAAGGAAGTCTGGGTTCTTTAATTTTGGTGAGGCAACTACTGTAGGAGAAGGAAAACTCTGAATTCAAACTCCGCTTAGAAATTGACCTTGTGTCATATTCTGCCCGAGTGGAGGGGTTGATAAATATGGATATCACACTTGGAACTAAAATTTATTTTTGGGGAGAATCCAAAGTTTTGAGTGGGTTCAAGGTTTTGCATTATTTTGCTACGTGCAAGTCTACGGCATGTGTACCACGTGACGAAAGTAGTTCAAGCCATGGTAGAAGGTACCCTATGTGGTCGGTAGTATTGTGGTATTTGGTGCGCTAACAAGTTGTGCATTGCTTCACTCCGTCTATGACATAAAAGTTGTCTGATTCGAGAACTCAAGCATTACGAGTTCAAAAAGTAAGTCGGCGACTGTAGTCGAGGGGTACACGAAGGCTCTCTTTTCAATAGCTGCTACACCGAGGTGTAGAAGAGGGCGCTACTCCTTCCCCTGGATTGCCCCACTTTACCCTTGATACGTACCTGTGTGCTGAGGGCTAAGCAAGGAGGTATTAAGTACCATTTTTAAAGTCTTTGTTATGACTCGACCTGGGATAGAACCCAGGTCTCCCAGGCCATTGTCGAACACTCTACCGACTAGACCAATGAGACTGAGTCATGATAGCGCCGCAAAACCAACCAAAAATATTTGTTGTGCGATAGGAGATGGTGAAGGTGATCAATGTACTGTGAGCAGGTAGTTGAAGAAATTTCGCTGGGATTACCAAAACCTCGTCGATTAGGCAAGTTCTGGTTGGCCTGAAAACGTAGATTCAGAGGCAACGTACTTCAAGGCATTGGCAAATCTGGTGGTTAAGAACTCAAAGATTATCAGGCAAGCTCAGCATCTTACAGACAAATGTAGTTGGTCACCTTAACAAACTCGACAAAAGAATTCGGAGGAGCCGAATTGTGCTACATGTAACCAAGATATTGAAAAACGTTTGACGCTAAATTGTATAATAGGATCCAATGAATATCTTAAAAACATTACACACATCTTACTTCTATAAATTGTTTGGTTTCTTTATTTAATGGCACATCAAACTTCATGAGTTATTTAATGCCAAAGCCTCCCTTGAAAAAGAATCGAGCCTGTACGATTTAACACATAATTACGAGTAAGGGGCTTCCTAACTTTCACAGGAGTATTAGTCAGAATGTGAACATTATAGCGCGACTGGAGCTCGAACCCGCTTACTACGATGTCGGAGTCCAGAACGTTAGCCACTACGTGGACTCCCCGTAATATATTATATCATACTAGAATACACCCTTCAATAATGACGGCTGAATTTTATATAGAATATCTTTTTTTATAATCTGATTTTAAAAGATTTCTGAATCTAAACAGAATAAATCAATAAATAAAAAGTATCTCGTATGTTATTGTAATAAAAGACACAACTTTTATATAGCAAACTTAGAATTATCTGAAAAATCAAATTGTCAGTGTCGTTCATAAATGAAGACTCTCTCACTTTCTCTCTCTTTCTCTATCTTCCTTGTTGCTCTCAATCTAGATTCAAAAGATACATTGCCAAGAAGAGGAACTCGAAAACTGAATAAATTGTCCCGTTGTGACCTCAGCCCGCTTTCTCGACAACTTGTCTCCTTTCTTTTCCTTTCCATTTCGATGTGGAGAGCTACAAATCACATGATTCTTCCTTTCTTCTCTCTTTCTTTCTTTCTTTCTTTTTCACTCTAATTTTTTCTTTCTTTAAAGATTACAACAAAAACGTCAGAGATCTCACCTTCCGTTTTTTCTTTCTTTTATTTCTTTCTTAAATATTTTATACAAAGACACGCAGATGTACACACAGAACGCTACACTTGTGTTTTATTTTATCAGGAGAATGGTGCAAAAATGTTACTGTTTAAACCATAACTCCTGTCGAACAGTATATCAGCTGTATTTCACTCTTTGAATCAAGATAAATCGAAATAAGAACCTTTAGAATTTAAACATTGTTTCTGATAATCTCTGGCAAGAATACACCGACTGCATCTCAGGAGGAAACATGGCGTAACGGATAAAGGCGTTTGATTAAAGACCTTCATTGTGAAATCATCTGATAACAGGTTTTGGTTTGGTTTCTTTGTTTTATAGCATATCAACCTTTTTGGGTTATTTAAGAAAGAAGAACAGTACTGTTACTATTTAATCCATAGCTGGAAGGATAAGGGGGTTCATAACTTTCTCAAGGGTATTAGTCCCAAAGTCAACGTAATAGCGTGACTGGAATTCGAACATGCGCTCTACGATTCCGCAGTTCAGCGCTTTAACCATTACACCACGAGGAAACCCTCTCTTGACTACTTGTAAATAACGTTGAATACTTACTCGCTTAACGAAATCAGAAAAATCTACCCGCCCCCGTGAATTAATTTAAGGCTCCCGAGTTCGGCATGAATCACATATAAGAAGGCCGAATGATGCATCGGCCGAAACGTTATAGATATAATAATAAAGATGAAGAAAATAGACTGAATACTTTAGACGAATGAAATGTGTAAAGGCTTTTTTCGTCAACTCAGTTTGCTAAAAATAAATATTGTCCCCTAAAGGATTTACCATAAAAAATAAACTCATAATCCCCCCCCCACCAAAAACTTGTACGATAAAAAAACAACATAGTTGAACTAATATTTATATTTTGTCTCGTTTCTTTGGGAAATCCATTATCATCATCATCATGTCGTGCCGCAGGCACGGATATCCCTGACCCTCTCTCGCCACTTCTCCCTATCATTCATCGCCTCTCGCTGATCTCCAGGGCTACTTCCTGTATCCTCATTTAGCTGCTGTATGTATGTTCGAGCTGGTCGTCCTGCTTTTGTCCGGCCATATGTGGGGGTCCATAGGAGTACATCACTTATAAGCTCGTCCCTGCTTCTCCAGCAGTGTCCTGAATGTCTGGTTCATCTGACTTGGATAGTTTTCATGATGGGAGGCAGGTGGCCGTATAGTTGGTGCCTTGTGGTGTGTTGCCTCCAGGACTTGTTCAATAGTGCTCGCAGCATTTTTGTGTTATTGCCGTCTACCTTCTTCTCGAACCGTTTAGTTAGCGTCCAAGTAGTGCATCCATACAGCAGTATCGATACGACCGCTGCCTCGAAGAAACTTTCATTTTATCGGTCAGGTTTGATTTCAATATGATCGACACCCTATCGATAACTGTCCATGCCTTCGTTAGCCGTGTGTTGATGTCTTTTTCGGTTGATGAGACACAGCTTCCTAGGTAGGTGAATTGGTCTACCAGTTTCATCGAGGTTCCGTCTAGTGTGGAGATTTTTACTGTTTGATTATAGCACGTATATTCCGTTTTGTGTGCATTGTCATGGAGGCCAATGCCTGCGGCGGCTCGTTCCAAACTATGCAGTAGTGTTTCGGAAATTGGGAAATCCAACATTTTCAAATATTTTTCCACGTGCCAGACTCGTTCTTATGACTTTTGAGTTATGAACGCTATGAGCACGTTTGTGTATATTTTCGTTGTATATTTCTCATGTGCTCCTATAATCTCAGCAAGCATCCATCGCAATGTGAACTATTTTGATATCCAAGTCCTGATGATGATTACTGAAACCGAAACGTTAACATCGACTTCTTTACATCATAATATATTCACCTATTTGGATTATGTTTTTTCTGCTACCTTCATATATATATATATATATATATATATATATATATATATTATTTTAATATTATCTATTTATTCAATATTGTCACATTTAAATTATAAAATCTCAATCTCAGAATTTTTCTGATTTACAATTAAAACATACGATGAAAATTTACGATGAAAACATTGAATTGACTTACAATAAAAAATACAATGAAAGTATTTCAAGGAAAGAATATATATATATATATATATATATATATATATATAGTGAAAGTATTTCAAAGAAAGAATTATCATTCTCCTTTGAGAAAAAATGACGTAGATAGTTTTCTTTTTTTACTGACCTCATCCCTCTTAAAAATATATCATTCAAAAAGAGATTGGTTGGTTAGGATGATTTTATAGCATATCAATCTTTGCTGGTTATTAACTGCTAAAAGCTCTTTATATACACATATTATATATATAATTTTTAAGGTTCTTGCAACCCCAGAAAACATTAGTGAACCACCTGTTTCATGTCCTGCGATCCAAGACGCCATCACTTTTCACAAAACAAATGTCTTCGGTATCTTCCTTGAATTAGACTCCGTAATACATTCCTCTTTGCGACACTCAAATCAAACACGGAATAAAACGATGCACAACCGATCAGCGCACCATCAAACACGATACTATCAACCAACAACAACAGTTATAATTCACGGCTTGAACTTCTTTGGTGATATGATTTACGTTTTCGCAAACTGGCATGTGCAGAAACATTGCCAAATTTTGAAACTCTTATGGACGCAGACTAAACTAATGACATAGGGCTACTAGCAAACACATCCGCCCAGGCCGAATCCCGGCTGCATAGTCAGGAGCAGATAGTAGGTGACATTGGCCTCCATGTGAATGCAGACAAGACGGGGTATATGTGCTTTAATCTAAGTGGGCACATCTCTACACAAAATGGTAGTTCTCTGAAACTAGTGGACAAGTTGACCTACCTCGAAAGTCGCGTCTTATCTACGGAAAATTACATCAATATTTAACTAGGGAAGGTATGGGCAGTAATTGATTGGTTATTGATCATATGGAAGTCAGAACTATCCGATACAATAAAACGCAATTTTTCCAAGCAGCGGTTGCGTCCATACAACTATATGAACGCACCACATGGACTCTGACTAAGCATATAGATAAAAAGGTTAACGGCAATTACACAAGAACGCTACAAACTATGTTAAACAAAACCTGGAAGCAATATCCCACAAAACAGCTGCTGTACGGCCACGTACATTCCATCTCTAAAACTATCCAAATAAAACGAATGAGACATGCTGGACACTGCTGGAGAAGTAAGGACGAACTCAAACACGATGTTCTCCGATAGAATCCTCTACCCGGACGAGCAGGTGTTGAACGACCAGCTAGAATTTATTTGCAACAGCTCTGTACGGACAGAGTATGGGGTCTAGAAGACTTGCCGGAAGCAATGGATGATAAAGACAAATGAAGAGAGAGAGAGAGAGAAAGAATCAGGGAAACCCGTCCGACCAGCATTACACGATGAATAATATATATATATATATATATATATATATATATATATATTAAATAATAGCCCTCATGGTAAGAAAAAAATCCGGCAAGTGACTTGAAGATGAAAATATACAACGAATCACTGTCAAGGAGAAAAAAATATATATTGGAAAAAATATATATTGGGAAAAAAAGAAAAGGCCAACCTTGTCATAGCAATTGAAAAAAATCGAAAGACATGCAAATTGTTGGTCAAAAAATTAAAAAAAAAACACCGTTAGGGCTTCTAAGCTACAACGCAAAAAGTGCTCAATACTAAGTAGAGCAAAATAGTAACGATAATTACTTTGTGAATCAGGAACTAACCTACAATAGTTTCGCCAAAGCGGCTCATCCGGGTACCTAATCCCGACTATATATATATATATATTGTTCTGTTAGCATGAATACCTTTTGAGATATTCCTGTTTACTCTAATACCTATTTTCTAATATTCCTAATTTTAACAAATATCTTTCCTTTTTCCCTCTAAAGCAGAATGTCTACATTTACAGTTGTAATTCACACTCCCCAACCCGTCTACGTCCCGACTTCTGTCAGCCAGTGCTGTCTTGTTTCGAAAGAGCAATTCTCGGTCGAAAATAAATGTCATAAACAATCCTATTGATAATCCGCGACGAATAAAAGCTGTAGGTACATTGAAACGATGGATAACATTCTTTCTTTTCATATTAAGATCAAGGATCCTTTTTATCAGTCAATCGATGAAGCAGACTTTTTTTTTCTTTACACGTTGATAAGTAAATATGATTTTTGTCCAGTCCCTCTCAATCTTAAGTATGATATATATATATATATATATATATATATATATATATATATATATATATGGATGCGCGCGCGTGTGTGTGTAGGCTCTCATGGCTTAAGGTTTATCTTTGGAGAAAATGCAATTGGTGATCCATTGTCAAATCCTGAACAAGATTAAGTTATTGACTTTTTAAAGGTATGAAACTATATATATATATATATTGTCATCCACAGACAGACTGTTTCGTTGTATCACAACTTTCAGTGTGGCTAGACACGTTGGACACTTGAAGCTGGGATCGAAACCTGCCCAACTTTACGTTAGACTTAGTATCAGATCGCTCGGCCAACAAGCGTACAAGGTCAGCTAGGGAATTATAAGGTATCAAGTAGCAGCTTTCGTTTTGTTTATATTTTACACCTTACCGGATACCAGAGTGCTCAATTCGTTCGAAGAGCTTTGCATTATGTGAAAGACAGCCGAAAATCCCTTCGCCAGAGTGCTCAACCTCCATGAGGGAGCATATATATTAGTTTCATATAGTATGAAACTATATATATATATGTATATATATATATATATATATATACAGAGAGAGAGAGAGAGAAAGAGTAGGAAGTAAAAGAAATGTCGATTTAATGTTTGATTTTATGTTAAGGAAAAATTTTATTTCATGACTATGTTTTTTATCTTAGAGAAGACGTAAAACTTAGTATTGAAAAGAAAATAACAAGCTGACATCTAAATTCTCTTTAGATTTTATGCTGCTCAGCTGGACAGTATTTGAGCACTCTTTATTTATCGAACACGTTTTAAACGATTTTCTATTCTAATTGGTTTACATACACACACACACACACACACACACACACACACACACAGACATATATATATAAGGAAAATAGAAATACACCCAAAGGCATCTAAATATACAAATATAAGAACAGCGAATTATTTAGAGGTTGAATTTATTTGATGTTGAATTGTTTATAATAAAAATGAAAAAGTGAAAGATGAGAAGAAAAGAGATAAATTAATACACACAGAAAAGAATAACAGAAATATATATATATATATATATATATATATATATATATATATATATATATTGTCATCTACTAATTGAATGTATCGTTGTATCACAAATCTTCAGTGCGATACGATTAGACACACGAGATGTCTTCAGCATATATATATATATATATATATATATATATATATATATATATATATGTTTACAGATTTTGTTGCGGGCGTACAAAATCTAATAATATCCCGAAAGAAACCTATTACATTCATGTTAAAATATCAAAACCGGTCGACCGGTTTCGATCCTCGCTAATTACAAACTTTATTGAGGATAAACGATTAAGGAAGAAAGTGGGGGATTTGTCATGAGTAAAAAATAATGCAGTGAGGGTCAGTTCAAATGCTTTTCAAATTCAAACCCAGTAGACAGAATTTCCTTTCGACTAGATGTCATTATGGTTTTAGTTTACAAAATAACACATAGACTAGCAGAAAAAACAACTCTTTTGAACATATGAAGAGATTCATCCGGCGATTCTGTCGCTTATATATATATATATATATATATATATATATATACGAAACGCAGTTTCTTCCAGGCAGCGGTCGTCTCGATACTGCTACATGGATACACTACTTGGACGCTAACTAAACGGCTGGAGAAGACACTAGACGGCAATTACACAAGAATGTTGCGAGTAATATTGAACAAGTCCTGGCAGCAACTCCCCACAAGGCACCAACTATACGGCCACCTGCCTCCCATCACGAAAACTATCCAAGCTAGACGAACCAGACATGCAGGACACTGCTGGAGATGCAGGGACGAGCTCATAAGTGATGTACTTCTATGGATCCCCGCATATGGCCGAGCAAAAGCAGAACGACCAGCTAGAACATACATACAGCAGCTATGTGAGGATACGGGATGCAGCCCTGAAGACCTGCCAGATGCGATGAACGATAGGGAGAAGTGGCGTGAGAGGGTCAGGGATATCCGTGCTAGCGGCATAACATGATGATGATGATATATATATATTTACGCTCCTCCACAGGGAATGAGCCGTCAGGCGAAGGAATTAACGGCTGCCACTAGCATAATGCAAAGGTCTTCGAACGAATTGAGCCCTCTGGTATCCGGTAAGGCAAAAATGTAAGCAAACGAAGGCTATTACATAATGTCTTATAATTCCCGAGCTGACGTGGTTCGCTTGCGGGCTGAGCGGTAAGATATAAAGTCTAACGTAAAGTTAGGAGGGTCTCGATCCCAACTTTAAACTTCCTACGTCTCAAGTCACACTGAAGACTTGTGATAGGACGAAACAGTCTGTCTGTGGATGACAACACATATATTTTTTTCATCATAAAACGTGTGAGAGCACGTGCGATATCCTGCCCTCATCAGCAGCTAACCAGGGATGATAACACAGTTTCGGTAGCTCTAGGCGGTATATATATATATATATATATATATATATTAGCAAATACGTTACGCTTTAAGACAATTTTAAAACATAAATTACGTCTCATAGATTTGAATCAGAATGCAATGGAATACTACGCCTTTTCTCAGTCATTCGTTTCATTTTAAAATTGAATATATTTATGAAGATACAACGTCACATATTAATATTGACCTGATCATAGTTTAAACTAAAACATTTTATGAGGTAAGTAGTTCAACTATGAATAAAATCATCCTTTGAATACAATTTTTTTCCTATTTTTATATTCACACACACACACACACATATATATATATATATGTGTGTGTGTGTGTGTGTTAGCGAACAACTTCTAAACGACTAATTCAAGCGTATGTGGCCATTGCTAATTTTCTTTGTTTATTATGACCAAACAAACGTTTTTTGTTTCATCTTTGAATTAGACTCCCTTATACATTCATCTTTGCGGCTCTCAAATTATACGCGGATTAAAGCGATGCACAATGAGAAAGCGCACCATCAACCACTAAACTAACAACCAACAACGGTTACATTTTACGGCTTGATCTTCTTCTCTGATGCGATTTACATTTTTTGTGAACTGGTATGTACATAAATATTGCCAAATTTTCACTCACTCTCTCTTTCTCCCTCTCTCTCTATATGTATATATATATATATGTGTGTGTGTGTGTGTTTTCTATTTCATTATTAAACTGTGCAGTCAAATAAATCTATAAACGAAAAGATATTTATTCACTGCCTATATTTCCGATTGTCTGAATTAACTACCTTGCTTCAGTCAAGTGTTTTTCCCCAATACCGGCTCATTGGCCTTGTGGGTAGAATGTTCGCCAATGGTCATACCAAAGACTCAAAAAATGGTACTTGATGCTTCCTTGCTTAACACTCAGCAATATAAGGTGCATATCAAGGGTGAAGAGGGGCAATCCAGGGAAAGGAATAGCGCCCTCCTTTACACCTCGATGACGAAGATATTGAAAAGGGAGCCTTCTGGTCACGGTCGTCAACTTTACTATAGATACGAGGGTGGGCTGAAATGTTCATTGGCCGAAAAGTTCATATAATGCCGTTATATATTGTACTGTACTCGATGACATGCGAATGTTTCGGGACGACACATGCATTGTTTTACCCGATTAGCTAAACACCTCTCGACAATTAAAACCGGTAACAATGTTAGGATTCAGGAAAAGTTTTATTGATCGTCAGAAAAAATATAAAATGAAAAAGAACTAAGAACCAAATGTAGTTTGACAAATGAGTGCGAAATAGTTTAAAGGAATTTTAGCGGGAGCTGGATGACTAATGTAAACTTAAGGAACTCCCAAGTAAAGAGCAGACTGGTCTTGGATGAAAGCAGCTTGAATATCAAATAATAATAGAAGTTGGCATAATGGTTAGAATAGTCGCCAAAGGCCCGGGAGACATCGGCTCAAACCCAGGTTGAGTAATACTAAAGACTCAAAAAAATGGTACTTGATATCCTCCTTGCTTAACACTCAACAATATAAGGTAGGGATCAGGGGTAAAGGGGAGCAATCCAGGGGAAGGAGTTGTGTCCTACCTTATACCTGGGTGTAGTAGCTATCGGAAAGGGAGCCTTCGGTTCACCCTCGTCTACGGTCGCCAACTTTACTCTTTTTATATGTTTCAAGAGGAGATAGGCAATATTTTTTTTACCAACAATATATATATATATATATATATATATATATATATATATGAAGGTAGCAGGAAAAAATATAATCCAAATAGGTGAATATATCATGATGTGAAGTCGACGTTAACGTTTCGGTTATAATAACCATCGTCAGGACTTGGATATAAAATTGTTCACATAAAATAGTTCACCCATCTATATTGTGAACTATTTTATATCCAAGTCCTGACGATGGTTATTATAACCGAAACGTTAACGTCGACTTCACATCATGATATATTCACCTATTTGGATTATATTTTTTCCTGCTACCTTCATACTGTCGGATTTTATCCATATTTACTTTCATATATATATATATATATATATATATATATATATATATATATATATATATATATATATATATAAAGGCCTAAATCAAAAGAGTTTTGATAACAAAGGTCCGGGCTAGTTTTGTTGTAATGCTGTTTGATTATCTTGCTTATTAATGTATCAACCCTTTTCGGGTCATTTAACCCCGAGTTAAATGTCAAACAATTCACTTTAGCATAAATATAGATTTTGTTTGCAAACAGTTAAATGTCAAAACAGTTCCATTTCAAATAATTTAGTTTAGCATTAGTACACATCTTAATTCTATTTAAAACCAGTCTAATTTCAAACAGTTCAGTTTAGCATAAATACGCAGTTTCATTGCCAAACAGTTCTATTCAAAGCAATTCAGTTTAGCATAAGTACACAGTTTAGTTCTATTTAAAAACAGTTCTTTTTCAAACAGTTCAGTTTAGCATAAATACGTAGTCTCATTATTTCAAGCAATTCTGTTTAGCATAAGTACATTGTTTACTTCTATTAGAAAAATAGATAAGACCCTATCAGGTGCTACCTCTCCAGGCAAGAGAATACCTGGGATCAATGGCAATAAAGGGGTGCTCCGCATTCCCCAAAGCTCCAGCATTCATGGAACCTCATCATCAGATTGTTAAGTGTCATATCCAGGACAGTCGTTGGAGAGTCTTACCCTTCTTCAGAGAAGTAGTCGGTATATTCTACAACCCCACCCCAGCCGACTGGGCAATTACTATAAAAGAATGACACCGGAAGTCGTCTCCTGGTGAATAGTCTAAAAAGTGTACGCAAGCCCTTTTAGAGATCAACGAAAGGGATTTTTTACTATAGTGAACCACGAAATAGCTACTTACATTTATCAGCTTTTTGTGGATACTGTGTGCTCTCTAGAGGATATACTAAGAACACTGACAGATAGGGAGGGATGTGTGAGAGAGAGAACGCGTTGATGATAATAGTTATTATATTAAACATTTGCTCACTCGTCTCCATAGCAGCATTTATGTTCAGCAACATCCTCGTTTTTTACAATCATATCTCGCTACTTAGCCAGGAGGACAAAAAGCAATTACCTAGAGTCACGTGTTCCTGACTAGAACCCCAAATCTCTGATCGGGTCGTGATACACCGTCGATTTTAAACCCTGATAGATTTATATAGATTTCTAGACAGACTCTCATAAAATTTTCTGATATTAACAAAGTTTTCCTATTTTTTTAAAAATATAGTGACGTTGAGTGACAGCGTCAATTAATGAATTATGATTTAAGGAATATTTTCGTCTGGATCTTCACACCAGCAGAAAGATTTGTATCATAACCAGGACACCATTTTTTTTATATGGGGCGGAGTGTCTTCCAATTCTTGATACTAAACATCAGCACATTGTTATTGAGTTTAATTTACGCACAGATCTGCTCGGCTCATAGATTGGTACCCAACCAGGTCCTACCCCTCCTGTTCAGAGAGGATCTGAGAGGAATGGTAATGAGGTTTGAGCAACAAATTATTAACCTTTTTAATCATTTTATTCTCCCTAATTCAAGCTTGTTTTCTTTTAAAACGTCACCATCAGGTGCAACTGAATGTCATAACAAGGACATGAAATAGTTTCAGGTATTGCTATCCAACACTAATAATTCTATTCAACGCTCTTCATTCGCTTGCACATAGTTAAATGATGTTATTGCAAATTATTGTTTGCACATAGTTAAATTGTTTCAAGGACTGCTAATTATTGTTTGCACATAGGTAAATGGTTTCAAGTATTGCTATTTAGCACTGATAATTTTACGCTAACAGCGTAGAAGAAACAAGCTGGCGAGTAAACAGTCTGTACTATTTTGAAAACTGAACTGCATAAATATTTCATTGGCAGAAGTGTGTGGACCACAAAGAGAGAAATATGTCGAAAAATAGAGTTCTTTTGTTCATGTTTAATGAGAATATCTTGGTCAGACTATAAACTTTTCAACCGACCCTGGTAAACTAACATGGAGGTACCTATGGTTTGATGGTTATCGTCATCGGAAATGAGCCCGGCGACACGAGTTCAAATCTTGGATGAGACTGATTGTGTATCACATAGCACTAATACCCTTGGGAAAGGTATGAATCCAATTATTCACCCTCCAGATATGGGTAAATAATAGGGCAGACTGGGTTCTTCAGTCTTGGTTAAGCGGCCGGTCTAGGAAAGGAAAACTCTGAATTAAAACCTGTTAAATTCTGCTCAAAAACTGACCTTGTGCCACATCCTACCCGTACGAAGGGTTGGCAAATAGAGACCTTCGTATACCATAATCTTTTTACAATAGTTCTAAAATGATAGTTGGTCTGTACCCCTTTTTTGACCTTCCCTGACCCGCTCTGTTGGGTACGCAGTTGCTTTGGGATTGGTTGTGAAGTGTGGGTCAGGGTCGTTCGTGACTGCTTGACGCGATCCCTGAGTAAGCCGAGTTGTTGCGTCTCGCGGGCAAGACTGACCCTCAACCTCGAGCCTCAGGGGGCCGTCTTACTAAGCTCTAACTCTCCTTGGGGGTGATAAGCTTATCGCCAGGCGGCTGAGGCGCCCGTTTTTTTAGGAGAATACCAACGGGGCTAGAGGCATTTTATGTTCCCAGGCGTGTCTGAGCTACGACCCTCCACCTGAATCCACTTAAAATTCGGCCTTGTGCCATACTCACTCGTTTTGTGGGACAAGTGAAAAATATCTGTTGATGGGTCATAGAATATGTCGATTGAATCGATTGTTGAGTTTCCAACCTCTAAAAAGGTATGAGACTAAACTTCTTCCGGTAGTTAGACTTTAGTTTTTGAGAATATGGAATCACCATTTCATTGCTATTCTAACTCGAAGAGGCAGGACATGGATTCCCATCAGATTGTGAGATCGAATTTCAGTCTCGCTATTGTGTTCACTTCTTATGGGGGTGCCCGTGGTGTAATGGTTACCGTCATAGGAAATCGACACGGCGACACGAGTTCAAATCCTGGACGAGACCGATTGCATTTCACATCGCACTAATACCCTTGGGAAAGGTATGAATGCAATTATTCTCCCTCTAGCTATGGGTAAATAGTAGGACAGACAGGGTTCTTCAGCCTAGGTGAGGCAACTAGTCTAGGAGAAGGAAAACTCTGAACTCAAACCTGTTAAACTCCGCTTAAAAATTGACCGTGTGTCATATCCTGCCCGAGCGGAGGGGTTGGTAAATATGATTGTGTTCTCTTCCTGGATCATAAGCTAGGGACCAGTATGAACTCCCATTATTGCTCCGACTATAGTACCAGTGCTGTTCTTTTCAAGGATGGTTTTTGCATTAAATAACCCACAAAGGTTGATACGCCATCAAACAAAAAAAAAAAAGCATCTTTATTGATTAAGAATAGAAATGGACACAATCTGTGTGCAAATATTAATTTGCAATACTTGAAACCATTTAACTGTGTGCTAAGGATTTTCATTTGCTAGTTCTTGAACGTATGTTCATGTATGTAAATTCATTCGTGAACTTTGAACGTATTCGGTTGGTATGCAATAAAAAGTGGGTAAGGTTTGGGTCGCTTTGATTTATTTAATGGGATATCAACCCTTTATACATACATATTTACCGACCCCTCCGCAAGGGCAGGATATCTCACAAGGTCAATTTTTAAGCGAAGTTTAAGAGGTTTGAATTCAGAGTTTTCCTTCTCCTAGACTACTTGCCTCACCAAGGCCTAAGAACCTAGTCTGCCCTACTATTTACCCATAGCTGGAGGGAGAATAATTGGATTCATAGCTTTCCCAAGGGTATTAGTACTTTGTGAAATGCCATCGACCCTTTATAAGTTATATAATGCAGAAAATTGATTTCGTTATAAATGTTTGGTCAACAAATGATCAAGATGGAATTCTGAAAACGGTTGTCATTTTCATAATCAAAATTCCATCATGATAATTTTATCAAGATCACAAATAATTTATTTATCTATAATGATTATTCATATGCCATTACGCGAATGACATAGGGCTTCTGGCAAATACACCTACTCAAGCCCAATTCCTGCTGCATAGTCTGGAACAGGCAGCAAGTGGCATCGACCGACATGTGAATTCATACAAAACGGAGTACATGCCTTTTAATCAAAGAGGAGACATCTCCACCCTAAATAGTTGTTCTCAAAAACTAGTGAACTACTTCACCTACCTCGGAAGTATCTACAGAAAATCACATCAATGTGAGACTCGTGAAGGCATGGACTACAATCAATAGGTTATCAATCATATGGAAGTCTGATTTATCCGATAAAATAAAATGCAATTTTTTCCGAGCAGCCGTCGTGTTAACACTATTAAATAGATCCTATTTACCAACCCCTCCGCTCGGGCAGGATATGACACAAGGTCAATTTTTAAGCGAAGTTCAACAGGTTTGAATTCAGAGTTTTCCTTCTCCTACACTAGTTGCCTCACCAAGGCTGAAGAACCTAGTCTGTCCTACTATTTACCCATAGCTAGAGGGAGAATAATTGGATTCATACCTTTCCCAAGGGTATTAGTGCAATGTGAAAATGCAATCAGTCTCGTCCAGGTTTTGAACTCGTGTCGCCGTGTACAATTCCTACGACGATAACCATTACTCCATGTGCACCTCCGCTATACTATTAAATAGATGCACTACATTGACACTGACTAAGTGTATATGGAAAAAGCTAGACGGAAATTGCACAAGAATGCTACGAGATAAACTGAACAAATCTTGGACGCAACATCCTATAAAACAGCAGCTGTACGGCCACCATCCTCCCATCTCTAAAGTCATCCAAATAAGACGAACAAGACATGCGGGACACTGCTGGAGAAGTAAAGACGAACTTATAAGCGACGTTTTCTAATGGACCACTTCACACGGACGTAGAAGTATTGGATGACCAACCAGAACTTATGTACAACAGCTCTGTACGGACACAGGATGTTGTCAAGAAGACTTGCCGTCGTCTTATTTTTTCCTCCTTGCTGTCTTTCTTCTGTTCTACTTTTCTTCATCTTTTTTCTTCCTTTTTTTAAAATCTTTATTAATCATATCTATCATCAATTAGCACTACTCGCACGGATTTCCCTGACTCTATCTCTCTCTCCACCTGTCCCTATCACCCATTGTTCCCAGCAGGTCCTTCAAACTACATTCTGTATTCGTACAGAGCTGATGTAAATTAGTTCTTGCTGGTCGACCAATACTTCCACATTCATTTGAAGGGATCCATTGGAGTACGTCACTTACGAGTTCTTCCTTTGTTCTTTAACAGTGTCCGACATATCTAGATCGTCTTCCTTGGATGGTTTTAGAGATGGAAGGTAAGTGGCCGGACAGTTGATGTTTCGTGATTCCAAGTTATATTCTCAATAATCACAACCCCAACCCTTTTCATATTGCTTCAAAATCACGCTCAAGATAACGTAAGAAATGCCTTCTATTTATCCCTCAAACTATAAGAGAAATAGGAACAAGTTAGCACTGTTGGATAGGGCAAGTTTTCCGATAGCATACGTGATCTTTCCCATCTGTACAGTAATACTGCTCGTCCGTTCATTCATACTTTCATCTATATACCCTTCCGCAGCTAAGTGGGATATCCTTCTACCTTCAACTTCAGTCAATTGTCATATTTTTGAACAAGTAGGTTTATTTGGTTTTTAGGACTAAACTTGCTAATAAAACACCATTTTTTATGGCTAGAAATTAGGGTTTATTTCATTACCGACATATATACGTAATTCCTACTGCTTGCAGGACCCATGAAAGATCCATACAAGTGAGAAAGTATTATTTACAATGTTATTACATGTAAATGTAATATAATAGACGAGGGATTTCGGTTCATGCCTTTGGGTTTAGTTAGGCTGAGAACCTTTCGGCTCAGCACATGGGTTAGTTAGGTGCAACCTTGATGCAGGTGGTAACGCGTGCGCGCGCACAGAGCATACATGTCACTCAGAGTTGTCACAATAGCCTGAGATGATGAAACGGGTGACAAAGTGCGAGTGACGTCACGCACAGGAAGCGCGCAGAGGATTTTGGGGATTTCGAAGAAAGTTAGAGAGTTGAAACTAGACTCTAGACGGAGGCAGTCGACTTTTGGGGCTCGCTGAGGCGAGACGAATTTGCGCGCCATGGGTGCCGCACGAGATAGGGACCAGATGAAGAAGACAGCATAGCAAGATTGTGTCTCTCTCTTTATGTCGAAACATCAAAAATAAAAAGTAATAAAAAGGTTTCGTACCTGAACAAAGAAGTCGTTACGTGTTTTCGAATTTCGAAATTCCTACGTTCCATCGTTATGAACATTATATGTCCATTTCGCACATGGCGTTAATTGTGGCTATGTAACAGATATCCTATTGTTGCCTTTGCAATTAATGATACACAAAAATGTTCATCATACAATGTCTGCAAGCACGTGCGAAATACTGCCCTCATCAGCTGCCAACCAGGAGTGATAACACAGTTTCGGTAGCTCAAGACGGTACTTTCCCGCATAGCGGTACCAAACAGCTTGTACCACCGAACTTGGCATTGGAAATATATATATATATATATACTTCCTTTAAGAAAAAACCAAGGACCGGTTACTTTAGGATTATAAATTTATTTCCATCCTGTTTTCTGTTTCTGATGTAAACCAAAAACAGGAAGAAAAATATAACAGGACTTCTTCAAATCTTATGGATAAAATAAATCAGAATAGACATGGGGGGATGGAAGAGGGGTGAAGAGTTATCTCCTCGTTTTTTTTCACTTCCGTTTTTTTATTTGTTAATTTTTTAATCTATTTTTATTTATTTAATTTTACTGTTGGTTGGAATTATAGTAATTTAACTTCTTTATTTTTCTGCTATTTATTATATTTATTTTCTTTTTTAGTTAAGTTCGATAATTAACTTTTTTAAAACTCTGGTTTAACTGGACCGAATACTATATATATATATATATATATATATATAATAAATATATAATAGATTTATATATTTAATTCCATGGAATTTATACTGCGACACCAGGGTTTCATGGAGTTTTTTTATAAAACAACAATCATCAGGCAGTTAACAAAATGAAATGAATCGAAAATCGAAAAAATAGCGTCAAAAACCGTTGGGATTTTGGAGGAATCTTGGTTCGACACAAACCCACAAAGGGACTTAGTGACAACCAACACAGTTATGATATATATATGACGTTTGAGTCAAACGGGTTTCGATCCCAGCTACGGGAAGATACTGTCTAGCCACACTGATGAGTTCTGATAGAATGAAACAGATCTGTCTGTGGATGATTATAGAGATATATACTCCCCTACCCTCGTGGGGTTGAGTTCTCTGGCGAAGAAGTAATCGTGTTGCCATAAGCGATTATTGCAAGCCTCTTCGTTTGAATTGAGGTCTCGGCTACCGTTGAACGGATGTATGTAAACAATATTAATTCTGATTCATAACCGTTTAAAATTTACTTCACAGCTAATATCTCCTCGAGGCTGAGAGGTTAGAAGCTTTTGTTGACGTTTGAGTCAACCGGGTTTCGATCCCAGCTACGGGAAGATACTGTCTAGCCACACTGATGAGTTCTGATAGAACGAAACAGATCTGTCTGTGGATGACTATATATATATATATATATATATATACTAGATCAACTAAAAGGAGGAATTGCATTGTACGTTCATTTTCATTTTAGTGCGGTTAGTAATTTCTAAAACGCGTTTACTTTCGGTCGTTGATGTCATGACGCGCTTGCAGTAACTGTTTCTTGATGTTACATAATCACACGGGAATGGTGATTCTGTATACATTTCATTCATGCTGAAGACTTCTCGCTTTCGACCAAATCCAACTTGATGCATATTGCACCGTGGTCTGAAGAAGATATGAGTCAACTCTCAAACTGCGGCCAGTGATTCCTATTTTTGAAAGAAACGAAATAACTGAGTGTCCTAGAAAACCACGACAACCAACCTCAAAAGGAATCACATGGCATATCCAGCCCTTTTCCACGCAGTTGGCACGCAGTGTCTCGTATCGGTTTTTCTTCCACCCGTGTACCTCTTCCTAGTTTTCTTCCCAGGGGACAGTCAATTCTATGAGAAGAACACTCTTCCTTGAATCGGACCAAGCTATAATGTCTGGCTGCTTTTCTGTTCGAATAATATGAACTGGAAATTGTAGAGATGTCTTGAGATCTGCTGAAACTTTCAAGTAGCTAGATCCATTCAGCAGCTTCATATTGGAAAATATACGATAACAACTTATGCAAGAATACTTAATACACATATTATTTGTAAGTATTTGATTCTATCGAAACTACAAGATCAATATATAGTTGCATATTCTATTTTGTGAATAACGGTATTGCTGGTACCGAGGAATCTTCAGAACCCTTTTTTCCGCTTTTGACAGTACATTGTTGGACCTGTCACAACTTCAGAGCGCATCAAATTCTTGGAGCTCATCAGATCTTTAGCAAACCAATATACAATAATATATATTTATCGATGGTAATCGATAAACTTCGCCCAGGTAAACAACTGTAATCTCTACTGAAGCCAACGTTGGACCAGGTCATAGACCTGCAATGTCCCACTCCGATCACTCATCCTGGTCTTGGAGTAGGAAACAGCGTTTGACCAGATACAAATAATTTTTTCATGCTTAAAAAGCTCCTCTTGATTATTTGGAATTTCATCGGGTTTTATTTGTGGTAATCAAAATGCTACGCATCTTCATCAGTAATAAACAACGGTTAAGCACAGAAAACGGAATTTTCTACTGAGAGATGTGTCTCCACAGCACCCCAAAAGAAAGGGTGTTTGGAGCATGACACTAAATTGTATCCGGTGACACGAGTTCAAACCCTGGACACGACTGATTGCATTTCACGTAGCACTGATACCCTTGGGAAAGCTATGAATCCAATTATTCTCCCTCCAGCTATGGTTAAATAGTAGGGCAGACTGGATTCTTCAGCCTTGGTAAGGCAACTAGTCTACGAGAAGGAAAACTCTAAATTCAAACCTGTTAAACTCCGCTTAGAAATTGACCTTGTGTCATATCCTGCCCGAGCGGAGGGGTTGGGTAGATATGGTATCTGGTGATATGGATCCAAAACTGGAGCTCCGGTGAGCATGAAGTTCAGTTTTATTATTATTTACTCCTTTATAGTGTTTCACATGAACGTTAACTGATGGTTTTTCACTGGAGTGAAAGCACGTGCGATACCCTGCCCTCATCAGGTGCCAACCAGGGGTGATAACACAGTTTCGGTAGCTCAAGGTGGTACTGCCACTCCTGGCGCCACCAAGCAGCTTTTGTCGCTAGGAGAGGCGAATGCACATTTAGTAGCTATATATACATCAAATAGATCTATTCGTAAATTATTTGTATTAGAAAGAAATAGTTGATACTTATAACTATGAACAAATCACTTGTAGTAAGGATAGTGAGTTAAAGCTATTATCGTTTATGAAGGATAAATATTATCGGCTAATTGAAATCATATGATTGGTTATCTAAATTTATGGCTAACGGAATCAGAACTGGCGACCCTCATGGATTCAATAAAGGACGTAGTTTGAAGTTCCGTGAAGGTTCCTGAGTTTGACAAACACCTGAAGAAGGCCGGAGGATATATCGGTCGAAACGTTGTGGAAATAACAATAACGATGAAGACAATAGTCCGAAAACACTTAATGAAAAAAATCATGTAATTGTTTGAAATATTAGAAAACACAAAAGTACAAAAAAATCTACAAAACAAATTATTCGATTTTGAAAAAATTTAAACCCTCCGTATGCCAACAAATGATTATAATTCAATTGGATTAGTTACTTGAAACTGTTGACAAATCTTATTTTATTAGATTGGAATATGTTGTAGTATCTCTATTTTCGATACAAAGTAGACCCTTCCCAAAAGGATATTATGTTTTACTGTCATCCACTCGGAAATTAGATAGTATGAACTGCTCCACTGGCGACATTGTATTGTTTTATAGTAATATATAACCTTTATTGTTCTCTCTGAAGACGTGTTTGTCTTATTTATTTGAGGCCCTTTTCTCTTCTTTCTTACAATAATTCTTTTTATCTTTCTCCCTTTCCTGCCCCCCACTTTCTCCCTCTCTCTCCTCTTATTTATTGACAAAAATACATTCTTTTGTATGCAGCTCTGTTGGAGGGTGCCAACTGCATCCTTACAAAGGGGTACAACTCCCTTAAAAAGTTTTTTTTTTTTTTTGTGTATAACAGTAAACTGAATCCGGTTCTGAAGCTACACCTTTGGAGCTCTGCAAAGAAAGGAGTCTTTTCTTTGTTGTTATTACTCCCAGCTCCACTTTGACCCATTGTGTTAGTATCTGTCTGCGTCAATTTATAAACGAGATGGTTGCTTTTGAGAATTATTATTACTTGATAGGAATACTAGAAACCACACAACTTTTTGCAAATTATTTGTATTAGAAAAAGATGCCTGTTATTGTATCACACGGTTCAAACTAATAATTACTGTAAATTGATAATTGTTAATTGTCACTTGAAATCATATATTTTGTAGAGATTATTTGTATTGAACAGGAATACTTGAAACTAAAGAACTCTTGATAGTTTGATTGACTGATAGATGGATCGATTGATGGATTTTAACGGCAGTTCAAACTTTCTGCGATTATTCTATATCTAGATGAGATAAACTGCACATATTGCATGTTTATATTTGCAAATTTGGAGTAGTTGGTTGGTTGAGTTTTTTTGCATATCAACCTTTGTAGGTTATTTAACGCCAAATCCCTTTTAAAGTAGATAATCAGTTCTATTTAAAACAATTCAGTTTATCAGGAGTATACAGTTTAATTGTCAAAAATATTTCTATTTCACACTATTCAGTTTATTCAAACAGTTATATATAAAAATTCAGTTTCTTGTAGGTACAGTTTTAATTTCAAAAACAGTTCAATTTCAAACAATTCAGTTTAGATGTAAGTGCAGTTTAATTGTGAAAAACATTTCCATTTCTAGCAATTCAGTTTTGTCAAGCTGTTGTAATTCATTTTAGTATAAGAACAGATTTTGTTTACGCACAGTTAAATGTCAAAACAGTTCTTTGTTAAACGATTCAGTTTAGTGTAAATACAGTTTCAAAGTCAAAGAACAGTTCTATTCTAAATAATCCAGGTTAACATAAGCACACAGTTTAAATGTAAATACGGTTTCAGTTTAGCATTAGTATGAAATTTAAATGTAAGTACGGTTTAATTGTCAAAAACATTCCTATTTTAAGATATTCAGTTTAATCAAACAATTCAGTTTAGCAGAAGTATTCCGTTAGTTCTATTTAACACTTCGATAGGGCCCTATCAAGTGCTACGACTCCGGGCCAGAGTGGACCTGGGAGCAATGGCATTGAAGGGGTACTCCGGATTCCCCAAAGCTCAAGCATTACTGGGACCTCACCATCAGATCGTTTAGTGTCATATTAGGACACTCATTGGGGGGGGGGGTCTTACCCCTCTGCAGAGGTGCAGTCGGTGTATTCTAAAACCCCAGCCGACTGGCCAAAACTTCGGAGTAGTTTCTTCATTGTTTATATCACGTATTTCTATCTAATACAGTTGATTTGCAAACATATCCTTCTGACCAATTTATGCGATTATAATAGATATTTCCATTTGGGTCAGAGTCGACCTGGGAATAATGGGATTGAAGGAGTACTCTACCCTCTGATTCTGGTGCTTCATTACCAAATGAAGTTTGACACCAATTTATTTATTTACCAACCCTTCCACACTAGGTCTATTCTTAAAGCGGAGTTTAACAAATTTTAATTCAGAGTTTTCCTTCTCCTAGACTGGTTGCCTAACCAAAGCTAAAGAATTTATTCTCTCCTATTATTTGCCTATAGCTGGAGGGAAACTGATTGGATTCAAACCTTTCCTAAGGGTATTTGTATTATGTGAAACGTGATCAGCTTCGTCCAGAATTTGAACTTGCCTTGTCGTGTCCATTTCAAACGACAATAACCACGGGCACCAACGTAAAAACATCGCTACTATTGCAAAGCCTAATTATAGGATGTGTCATATACTTTTCGATTTCTCCTTATTAAATTCCCATAACAACAGTGGGTGGCCATAATATCTGACAGTAATCATAAAAATACTCGATCTATGGTTCAAGTTTGAGATTTAGGGGGGTCTCATTCCTTTTTAAGAGATAGAGTCAGTGCAATTTAAGCTCTGATTAAGGTTGTAATTTACTAAGCTTTTTGCTTAGATATGGCTCAAGGCTATATAAATGGAGCACCAAATGAGACTGGAACTCTCTTGTGAAGGTTTGCTTGTCTAACATGCTAACCATTACACCACCCGAGGCACCCTAATCTCAGAGTAAGCTTGACATGTTAATTGTGCAAATTATTAGTATTAAATCAGAATACTTAAAACCGTATTTACGAGGGGTTTTCAAAAAGTTCTATGACTCACCAAAAAAGAAGAGCCTAAGCTGAATATTTTTTTCTGTAGCTGTAGACCCCCACTTCCGATTAAACTTGAAAAACTAATTCAGATTTTTTCTCGTTTTATGAGAAGCGGTAGCGTGCTGCAACAACAAAACAGTTCAGTTAGGCTCTTCTTTAGAATTTCCTGAACAACTCTCGAATATATGAGTGTAGATTATCTGTATCAAACTTTGGCTTAAATTCACCTATTAGGGGTTGATATGCCGTTAAACAAATAAGCCAAACCTCCTATGTGCAAACTAGAATTAGAACGCTCTGTTGATAACTTATTCTCTCGAAATCTGAATCTCATTGATCTTACAACGCATGCGCATTTCATCCCAAACTCGAACCATGTCCCAACCATTTTTATGGCAGTAGTCAGCCATTATGACCACCCACTGTCGTTATGGGGATTTAGCAAGGAGAACGCTGAAAGTTTATGACACATCCTGTAATTAGGGCTGGCAATAGTAATGATGTAGGGCCCAAAAAATAACAACGTCACTTGAATATACTGTCCACAAGAATTGGACATTGTCGGATAGATGGAGGATAGGATAAAAACCGCCTCCGTTCAGTGTCGATACACCATCAATGACGTCATCTATGTCTCCATGGAAACAGCAGGCCCACGGAATAAAAAGCCCAGACAATGGCAATATTGTTTTGTCCAAACTCTCCGACTTCGTCTACTATTTAGGCAACTCAGCGTTACAGCCAGAAAAGAATAACAATGATCTAAAAAAAGAAAAAAAAAGACATATCGAGAAAATTAGACTATATTTTCTGGTCTAAGAAGTAGGGCGTTGACCACTAACAAATCAGACTCAGTCAACTCAGCTGACGAAAGCAAAAGTGATGTTTTTTGCACTTGAATAGGAAAATAAAGCTAATTCGTTAGATCATTTATTGTTAGTGCAAAAATATTTCCGCCTTTTTTTTTTCATTTTAAACTTTTATGACTATTTTCTAATATGCTTTTTGTATTTCATATTTGTTATATCATATTTTTCATTCTAAATGTCCCATATATATATATATATATGTGTGTGTGTGTGTGTGTGTGTGTGTGTGTGTGTGTGTGTGTGTGTGTATACATCAATGTATATATATATGTATATATATATGTATATATATATAGGTATTATTCGGTCCAGTTAAACCAGAGTTAGGAGTAATTCCTTCAGGACAAGAAAATCATTCAAGAGCTGAACATTTAAATTTTCCTGGTAGAGAGCTCAATGTAATTTATTACAGAGCAATATTTCTTAAAGAAAAAAACCAAAAACCGGTTAAGTCATGATTATAAATTTATTTCGGTCCCGTATTTTCAGTTTCTGGTGTGAACCAAAAACATGAAGAAAAAAAATTAATACAAGACTTCTTCAGACCCAATGGATAATTAATTAAATTTAAATTCAAATTTAAATTTAAATTCAAAACCAGAATAAACACGTTGGGTGTAGGGGGACGAGATTAAGGAGGTACCTCCTCGTTTTATTGAATTTCCGTTTTTGTAAAAAAATTTTTTCTTCATGTTTTTGGTTCACACCAGAAACTGAAAATACGGGATCGAAATAAATTTATAATCATGAATTAACCGGTCTTTGGTTTTTTTCTTAAGGATATATATATTTATATATATATATATGTATATCAATGTATATATATATATATATATATATATATGTGCGTGTGCGTGGGTGTGTGTGTGTGTGCGTGTGTTTGTGTGATTTTAAAATTGTGTTTCTATGTATGTTCTATATAGATATAAAGATTAAAGTATAGAATAAATGAGAAATTATGGATTAATAAAAAGACATCAGTAGAATCTTATTTTTCAAAAAAATCTGTTCTTCGAATATATTTAAAAAATCAAAGCAAGCTATATTGGATGTATAACATCGATTTTTATGCTTATAAATCTTAGAATTTTGCACTTTTTCTCTAATAATATATATATATATATATATATATCCGGAAGATCAATACTTGAAATATGCTTGCATGAGCACATATGAAGCAAGACATTTCGGGATCGGAGTGGAAGGAAGGACGTGATGGCTGAGTACCGAAAATAGAAATTCCGCTGGAACATTTCGGCCGATATATCCTCCGGCCGAAACGTTGTGGAAATCACAATAAAGATGAAGACAATAAAGATGAAAACAATTGTCTGAAAAACCTTAAAGATAAAAATCAACAAGCTTCGTCTCAGAAATCTAGACAACAAACACCTGAAGAAGGCCGGAGGACATATCGGCCGAAACGTTGTGGAAATAACAATAAAGATGAAGACAATAGTCCGAAAAACCTTAATGATAAAAATCAACAAGCTTCGTCTCAGAAATTTAGACAACTAATATCCGCTGGAACAGATGAACCGATGCAGTTATTGAGTGTTATCATATTGTTTTATTCTCATACGCCGTATCATAACGACACAATAATAAAGACGCAGGAAGACTTCTTTAACAAATATGTACCTCTCACTTTATTTGTAACGTTTGAAAGGGTTATTTAAGGTTTGCGTGTGAGAGGGAGCTGGAGATCGAACATAACTGCAATATTTTGACCCCTACTCTTATGGCCGTCAACGTTGTGTCTTTCTCGTTCTCCAGATGCTCAACCGGAGGCCCAGCGGCCCAGCTCTCTGCTGGATGATGGCTTTCTTTACTGCATCTTATCTGCAACTTCTCTGGACCCCAACTCAATCGGGGGCCCCGCGATTTCCTCTCATAACTGCCATCAGAATGTGTCACCTCCTTCTGGTGCATCACCTTCGAATGGCACTCCTGGCCGGGTCGAAGGCCAAAATACAACAATACGGATAAGGGACGACCATTTTGAAGATCTCCACGACGATAGAAAGAATGAATTGTGAAGCAATTCGGACCAATATGGAGAAGAAAAGATTATTTTATAATCTCAGCTTTGTATTTACCTCTGAATCTCGCGATAATTGGAATATGTCCAGGAAAGCGTATCGCCATTAATTCCAACATATATGTGGATTTTGAAGTTATCGCTGTTTTCCAACAGATAGCCTTCCCCGAATTGGGTTAGTGTAGTTTCAGATGGTAACGCATCCACAAGGATATCCTGTAAGCAATCATAAAATTTTTTGAATATCATTTCGCCGAATTGTAAACAACTTTGTTTTTCATAGCGTGAAACAATGACGGATGTTGAATTTTTACTGTTATATAGCAATACTTGAAAACATTTAACTGGGTACAAAAAGAGCTCAGGCTCTTTTAAGAATTTTATCAACAAAATGTGTTTACAAATCATATATGCTTAATATATATGTATGAAAAAAATTTGGTATTGAATAACCTGCGATGGTTGATATGCCTTAAAACCCAACGAAACCAAATCCTATATATATCTAGTATATATGTATAAAGTGGATTTGGCATTAAATAACCCACAATGGTTGATATGCCATAAAAACAAACCACACCAAATGATATATATTTAATATATCTACATAAAAAGGATTTTGCATTAAATAAACTGCAATGGTTGATATGGTAATTTACTAAGCTTTTTGCTTAGATGTGGCACAAGGTCATATGAAAGGGGCACCCAATGAGACTGCAATGGTTCATATGTCGTAAAACCAAATCAAACCAAATCTTATATATTTTATATATATATGTATAAAGAGGATTTCGCATTAAATAACCTACAATACTTGATATGTCGAACCAAATCATATATTTCATATATGTATATAAAGATGATTTTGCATTAAATAACCCATAATGGTTGATATGCCATGAAACCAAATTAAACCATAACAAATCAAACTATATCTATGTTACAAGTATACGATTAATCAATGATATTGACTATTTTTCATTTCAACTAAACATACACACACACATATATATATATATATATATATATAGGATGGTCGGGTTCAATTTGATAATTCTCCATGATATAGGTAAGGTCCTCTCTTGGGACAGCCTAATGGTGATTGCTCTAACATCAATCTTTCTTGGAAACGCAGCAATTTTCTTGTTCGGATTTTTAACACCTTGTACTACATTAGTAGTTTGAATTTGGGTGCGCAGACGCAGCAAAAATGCCTCTTTGTCGTTTCCTGTTGACCACAGCCAGGTCGTCTCCGTTGCAGCTATCCATTTCACATCTTTCAGGTTTTGCAGTGTTTTACAAAGCACTGGGCAGCAGTCAAGATGTCAGTATTTTGATATCGATACGAATCATTATAATTCAATTTTTTTAAGAATATTTTGATAGATTTCCGTCCTTTAATCTGCTAACTTTTTCCTCACAGCAACTTTGATTTTTATGCCCTCCAACGCCTTTGATTGTTCCATAATACATCTTGCTGTTCCTGAAAAAAAGACTCATATAAACTGTCAAATTTAACCCAAACACCCTGTATATATACGAATATATACAGAGATAGGGATAGATAGATAGATAGATAGATAGATAGATATCAACACAAAAATACACACACACACACACACATATATATATATATATATCATGGCAGTCTTTATGATGTTAACTTACGTCAAGCAAAAGGATTTACTACAATTAATAGGTTATCAAGGAGGTGCCCGTGATGTAATGGTTATCGTCGTAGGAAATGGTCACGGCTACACGAGTTCAAATCCTGGACGAGACTGATTGCATTTCACATAGCACTAATACCCTTGGGAAAGGTATGAATCCTATTATTCTCCCTCCAGCTATGGGTAAATAGTAGGGCAGACTAGGTTCTTCAGCCTTGGTGAGGAAACTAGTCTAGGAGAAGGAAAACTCTGAATTCAAACCTGTTAGACTCTGATAAAAATTGACCTTGTGTCATATCCTACCCGAGCGGAGGGGTTGGGTAAATATGATTAATAGGTTATCAATCACGTGGAAGTCTGATCTATCCGATGAAAAAAAACAGGATTTTTTCCCAACTTTGGTTGAGTCAATACTATTGTATGGATGCACCACATGAATGCTAACAAAACCCATGGAGGAAAAGCTAGAATGCTACTTGTCGTTTTGAACAGATCCTAGAAGCAATACCCCACCAAACGGCTTCCCTGACATCACCTCAAAAGCCATTGAAGTAAGATAAACATGACATGCGGGATACTGCCTGAGAAGCAAATACGAACCCATAAATGATGTTCTTCTATGGAGCCCTTCACAGGAACATGCCTGAGTTGACCAACCGGTAAGAACTTATTTAAATCAGAGTTGGAAGACCTACCGGGAGCGATGGAGGATAGGGACGGATGGAGAGCGAGAGAGAGAGAGAGAGTCTAGAAAATCCGTGCTATCTGTGTAACATGATATATATACATATATATAAGTACTCTAAATCCCAACTAAACCTAAGAAAGGCAGTTTACAAATTCACGTGTATACACGGGAGTCACTCCTGAACACCATACGAGCCCCAATTATCTTCTTTGGCTATACATTGCCCTGTCAGCTGGGGCTGTAGAATTGACCGACTGCACCTCTGCAGAGGGGTAAGACCCCCACCCACAATGAGTGTCCTAATATGATACTAAACAATCTGATGGTGAGGTTCCAGTGATGCTGGAACAAGGATAATGCGGTGTACGTCTTCATTGCCATTGCTCCCAGGTCCACTCTGGCCCGGAATGATAGCACCGGATAGGGCCCTATCTATGGGTTAAATAGAACTAACTGCATACTTATGGTAAACTGAATTATTTGAATTAGTGCTGTTTGGCTAAACTGAATAGCTTGAAATAGACATGTTTTTGACAATTAAACCGAACATTTAAACTGCGTGCTTATGCTGAACTGAATTCTTTGAAATGGAACTGTTTTTGACATTAAAACTGTACTTACACTAAACTGAAAAGTAATATATAGAACTTTTTTTAACATTTAAATGTGTAAACCAAATTAGCTGAATTAGAACTGCCTGAATGAATTCAATAGTTTGAAATAGAAATCTTTTTGACCATTAAACTGTGTACTCATGCTAAACTGAATTTTTTTTTTAATAGAACTGAATATTAGTATCAAAATTGATTTGGCGTTAAATAACCTACAAATGTTGATATGCCATAAAAGCTAACGAACGAACCGACCAACCAAATTTGGCCATACAACCACAACCTACTCTCGCCGTTTCTATTCTGATATTAGTGCCAACAAAGAATATAACGACAACACATGGTAATAATATTACATAGCCATATACACGAACATGGCCATGTGCGAAACGGACATGGAATATTAGTAACATATATACATAATGTTCATATAGAAAACTTAGAACATAGGAATCTCTAAATTCGGAAACACGTAACGACTTTTTTGTTCGGGTACGAAACCTTTTTATTACTTTTGAGTTAAAGGTTTCGACATAAGGAGAGAGATACAATCTTTTTATGCTGGCTTCTTCATCTGGCCCCTATTTCGTGCGGCACCCAGGGCGTGGAAATTCGTCTCGCCTCAGCCAGCCCCAAAAGTCAAACCTCCTCGTTCGGCGTCTAGTTTCAACTCTTTAAAACTTTCTTCAAATTCCCCAAAATCTTTCGCGCGCTTCCGGTGTGTGACGTCATTCGCACCCTGTCACCGCGTTTAGTCTTGGGCTATCGTGACCTCACTGAGTGACACATCCGCCGCCCGCGCACGCGCGTTAACACCTGCATCAGGTTTGCACCTAACTAACCCATGTGCTGAGCCGAAAGGCTCTCAACCTAACAAAACCCAAAGGCATGAACCAAAATCCCTTGGCTATTATATTACAATAACACTGATATATTCAAATCTGCTGAAATACGAAAAATAATCACGAATAACACCAAAAATCATATATAAAAATAACAACAAAAATGCTTACAATCCCCGAAGTCATCAGTACTAAAAATAAATAAACACAAATAAAATATAATTCTACACTGGCAATAAGATGCTAAACATCTTCAACAATTAACATGCTAACCAAAGCACTCCTGTTAATAGCAAACCTATGTAACAAGATAAATATGGCATTCAAACTATTACCCAGTCGGCTGGGGCTGTAAAATACGCCGACTACTTCTTTACAGAGGGATAAGACTCCCACAACGAGTGCCCCGGATATGACACTAAAGAATCTGATGGAGAGGTTCTAGTGATGAATGAGCTTTGGGGAATACGGAGTACCCCTTCATTTTTATCGCTCCCAGGTCCACTCTGTCCCGGTGTGGTAGCACCAGATAGGGTCCTATCTATGGGTCGAATAAAATTAAACTGTGTATTTATGCAAAACTGAATTACGTGAAATAGATCTGCTTTTTATGCTAACGTAAAATGTTTGAACTAGAACTGCTTTTGACATTGAAACTATACTTATGCTAAACGGAATTACTTAGAACTGTTTGAATAAACTAAACAGCTTGAAATAGAAATGTTTTTGATAATTAGACTGTATACTCATGCTAAACTGAAGTGTTTGAAATAGAACTGTTCATATGTATAAAAATAGATTTTGCATTCAGTAACCAACAAAGGCTAATATGCAATAAACCCCAACCAACCAAACCAAACCAAACTATGAAAAAGCCAAAGAATACTCAAAAAAAAAAAAAAAAGCCAAAGAATACTCAAAAATTACCCTGAAAACAATCAATCGATAAGATGAAAACGCTTGGAAGCAAAACTTAGGGAAACTTTTCTGTCAATCGGACCCTGATACAAAAAAATAGCAAGAAAGATCATAAACAGAAAAGCTCCCGGGGCCTTTAACCAAACTTGTAGAAACAGTAACTTTCAACCTCTACACACACACACACACACATATTTATATATATGAATGTTTTTTTTTGTCCTAATGGAATTACTCCCAACTCCGGTTTTTACTGGACCGAATAACACACACACACACACACACACACACACACACATATATATATATATACGGGCCCATGGGAGCACCTTTAGTGGTGTAACGGTTAGCAAGCTTGACAAGAAAACCTACACAAGTGAGTTTGAGTCTCATTGGGTGCCCCATTCATTCGGCCTTGTGCCACATCGAAGCAAAGAGCTTTGTAAATTACTATACAGGCCCACTGGCATAATGATTAGAATGTTCTTAATGGTCTGGGAGACCGGGGTTTAATCCCAAGTCGACTTATACCAAAGATTAAAAGAAATGGTACTTGATTTGTCTTTGCTTAACGTTCAGCTTTATCAGATACGAAACAAGCGTAAGTAGAGCAATCCAGGAAAGGCTCGTCGTGGCAAACCCACGTTTAGTCTATTCGTAAAAGTTTTTTGACTAAACCATTCAGTAAACAGTGTTTCCGATTACCAATTCCTGAGGCAAAATTCATCTTATTAACCGAATGACCCTCGTGTAAAGATCTTGCAACCATTATTAATAAAATTCTAAAAGATGAGGTAACTTTCGTGCAAGTAATTGCTGAAACATGTGCGACAATCTAGACAAAACTCGTTAAGTCACTGTTGAAAAATTACTGAAGAAACGAAAACATAACAGGCATTAATACTGAGATCAGCAAAAATACTGAGAAAGGGTTCGTTGATTTTACTCTTTGCCATGCCAAAGACAGTTTTGCTTGTTTTTGCATATAATTATAAGGTTTCAAGTAATGATTAGGTTTTGAGTAATTATAAGATTTTAAGTAATCGTAAATTTTAAGTAATTATAAGGTTTTAAGTAATTATAAGATTTAAATGAATTATAGGATTTTGAGTGATTATAAGATTTTGAGTAATAATAAGGTTTTAAGTAATAATAAGATTGCATGTAATTATAAGGTTTGGTTTGGTTTGTTGGGTTTTATGGCATATCAACCTTTGTAGGTTATTTAATGCCAAATCCATTTTTATGTAAATAATCTGTTCTATTTAAAAAAAATTCAGTTTAGCATAAGTACACAGTTTAATGGTCAAAAAAATTTCCATTTCTAACTATTCAAGCAGTTGTATGCAACAATTCGGTTACATGTAAATACAGTTTCAATGTCAAAAAACAGTTCTATTTGAAATAATTCAGTTCAGCATAAGCACGCAGTTTAAATGTAAGTACGGTTTAATTGTAAAAGTCATTTCTATTTCAAACTATTCAGTTTTACTCAAACAATTCATTTTAGCATAAGTATGCTGTTAATTCTATTTAACCCATAGATAGGACCCTTATCAGGTGCTACCACTCCGGGCCAGAGTGGACCTGGAACACTCGTTAGGGGGGGGTCTTACCCCTCTGCAGAGAAGCAGTCAGTGTTTTCTACAGCAATATTCTGGGCAATACACAGAGTTAAATGTCAAACAGTTTTATTTCAGATAATTCAGTTCAGCATAAATACACAGTTTAGACGTCAAAAACAGTTTTATTTCGAGCAATTCAGTTCAGCACTAGTACGCAGTCTCAATGTCAAAACAGTTCTATTTTAAACAATTCAGTTTAGCATAAATACGCAGTTTAAATGCAAAAATCAGTATAGTGAAAGAAGCACGTAGTTCTATTTAACCCATAGATAGGACCCTTATCAGGTGCTACCACTCCGGGCCAGAGTGGACTTGGGAGCGATGGCAATGAAGGGGTACTTCACCATCAGATTGTTCAGTGTCATATCAGGACACGCGTTGGTGGGTCTTACCCTTCTGCAGAGAAGCAGTCGGTCTATTCTACACTCCCAGCCGACTGGGCAATGTAATCATAAGGTTTTGTGTAATTATAATATTCTGTAAATAACTAAAATATAACGTAACTACT
Organism: Sepioteuthis lessoniana; assembly: GCA_963585895.1. Classification (NCBI taxonomy): domain Eukaryota; kingdom Metazoa; phylum Mollusca; class Cephalopoda; order Myopsida; family Loliginidae; genus Sepioteuthis; species Sepioteuthis lessoniana. The sequence continues at coordinate 4,272,697 of OY757937.1, read as the reverse complement.
CTTAATCCAAGTATTTGCACAGTTTTATGGATTCTAATATCCCTATCAAATACAAATAGCTTGCTTGGAGTCTCATCACTAGAACCAGTTTAGTTTCTTACCAAGGACACTCCTATTTTTAGGAGAGGGGTTTTACTCCCTCTTTACGACATGTAATCTGTGTATTCTAAGCATAGAATAGTTAAAGCTATAAGTAAAGTTGGCGGCTTAGTCGAGGGTTACCCGATCGCTCCCTTTTCAGTAGCTACTACACCGAGATGTAGAGGAGGGCGCGACTCCTTTCCCAAGATTGCTTCACTTTACCCTTGATTCTCACCATATAGTGCTATATTGTGCTAAGCAAGTCGGCATCAAGTACCATTTTTGTGAGTCTTTGCAATGACTCGACCCGGGATTGAGCCTCAATCTCCCGGACTATAGGTGAACATTCTACTCATTAGGCTAATGGCCCGGTCAAAGCTATACTTACTCAAAATTATTATTATTAGTTTCTTGAAAGGAAACAATTGCCGGGAAAAAAGACTGACTTCGGCATCAAATGACCCAACAAGGGTTTACATGCCATAAAACCAGCCTGGTAACCATCCAACTAATGAACCTGCTAAAAAGAATTAAACTAATCACTTATTTAACAAACTATGAAAACAGTCGAAACAATTGCGGTATTTAAATCATCTAGAACAGTACTCTCCCTTGTGGAGAGTACTTTTCTATTAAGGTGACTTGTTGCCACTTGAAACCATAGAAAAGCTACTGACTACAAATGGTGTGAAAACTGAATGGATGAAATAATGTTAATAAATAAATAAAAAATATAATGGCCTTCCCTTTTCCAAAGAGAAAATTTGATTTATATCCCTAAAAACAGTGACTTGGCCGCCATTTTTCCTTCATTTCTGTGCCTATACGACCGATATTGCTTCCTTTTTCTTGTTTTCTTCTCTTTTTGTTTTTGTTTTTTAGTGTGTGAATGAACAGCAAAGTAAAACGAAGGAATTGATTTTATACGCAGTCATGCAAGAAAAGTTAATGGCTTAGTTAGTGCGAATTGCCAGATTGTAATTATGAAAATACGCGTTTTAATAAATAAACATGTTGTTTCTCTGATGTTTAATTTAGGGAATGTAAACGTCTTGTTTTTGTTTGTATTTTTTTTTTCTTCTTTTAGAGATTTTATTATTTTTCATATTTTCTTTTACAGTTCTTTTTCCTCCTTTTTTTTTCTTTCATTTATTTTTTTGTATTATGTTAGAATATTAGCGTCAGCTTCATTCCATGTTTGAGCTTTTTTCTTCTTTCTTTCATCATGTATTTATTTAATCATTTTTCTTTTTTCGTTTTTAATTCTCATGCGGTGTAATTGAAAAAAAATCCCTGTTTTATATGTGCATTTTATTCTTAGTCAATTTTTTTGTTATTTTATCTTTTCAACTTCGTGTTTTTATATCGTTGAATTTATATTACTTACAGTGAACATAATCCGTTTTTTTTTTATTTCACGGCTTGGAAAAAGTTTTAATTATATGTGTAGGGGCATCAGTTGGTCTCACGAGATTATGGATTAATGGGAGTTATTTTGTGTGTCATATATATCAGAATATTATATAGTATTTGGTGCATTACTTTGTTTAACAGAGAGGCTAGCAGACGATTTCTAATGTTTCTCATTTGCTTCCCAATTCTTCTGGCCTTGCGTCACACTAGCAAATAAAGGTGTGTTAGCGAGTCATCATAGCTGAATATTATTACTAAATTCGATTCTCACTGGGTTTCCTATATTGCAAACTTTATGCAATGATCAAACTATGTTTTATATATATATATATATACATCTGTGTGTGTGTGTGTGTGCCATCATAAGAAATAGACATGGGGACTGGAGTTCAAGAACTTGATGAGGGTGTTTGTATTTCACATTGCGCTAATGGCAGTGGGAAAGATATGAATCTACTTATTCTCCTTCCAGTTGTGTGTAAATAGTGGGGCAGACTGCTCTTCTACCAAAGTAAGGCATCCTGTCTCAGCGATGAAAAATTCTGAATTAAAACCTATTAAACTTCGTTTAACACGCTCGATCGACGGTTATATATATATATATAGATAGATAGATAGATAGATAGATAGATAGATATGATGGAATCAGTGACCCAAGAGCACGTTTTGGAGGAAGCTGTTTGTCTTTTTCTTCACGATGATGATATTAGAAAAATCCGACTACCCCACCCTATACAGAGCAACCTAATCGATCAGACTAAGTTTTAAGACATCTTAGGGGAACAAAGTATATGTCACCTAATTCATTCTGTGCCTTCTTAAGTGTCTGGGCATTCATATTGGTTGGTTTCCTCCTATTGCATTTGGAAAAGGTTTTCATTTCCGCACGCTTTTTTCTAACCGCTGATGTCTCCCATGGGACTCTAGGTTTAGCTCTTTGTTTAGTTGGTATGCATTGACGAAATTTTCATATTTGTCATTCGGAGAAGGTGTTTCTGACCTCACTTGAAGTGCATCGAATTTGTTTCTCAGTGTTATCGTATATATATCTCTAATATCCCTGTTGTTAAACAGGGACCAGTCATTGTGTACGGTTGTTGTTGTTCGGGCTGCATTCCTTCGTTGGCTCAGTTATATCTTTGCTGTGACAATTCGGTGATCGGAGGACACACCCGAGAAAAAGGAATAGGCCTCGCCATTCAATTCGCTATTATTCCATTTCTTTTTTATAAAGACGTAGTCTATCAGTGTTTTAGTATTATTTGCGTAGGTGGAGGTCAATAGTTTTCCCTTCCTTTTCTGAAATTTAGTATTGAGGCATGCTATTTTCTAGCGTGAAATATGTTTGATGTTCCTCATTTCTGTTTGACGAGTTGTGTGAGCTGTAATTTGTGGTTTACGTTTTTACCAATTTAGGCATCCATGTCTCCACCGATGACGAGAACGTTGTGTTTCGGGATGCTACGAATACGGGAGGACAGCTCGTTATAGATTTAGATGAGTCAGTTTCTTCAGTAACATTGGCAGGGCTGTAGCAGGGGACGTTTGTTTCGCTGGGGTTGCCATTAAAGGTAGCTACCATCGGGCTCGTTTGTATTTTCTCGATGCTATTCAATGATTTTAGGACCCGTGGTCCTATAAGCATACCTACATCCCCAATCGTGGCATTAACAGAGTTTATGTAGAGACTAACGTCCATCTTTGCCGGTATCGTGATATTTAATATCTTCGCTATGAATGTATCTGAGTTCTTGTAAGCATATTATGTACACGCTTTGATCTATCGCCGAAGCTGTCAGCTCCGGTCGTTGGCCGATTCCATTTAAAGTTCTAACGTTGAATGTTCCTATTTATATAGTGCGCTTGCATTTTAGTAATTTTTGTTTTAGTTTAAGCTGATTTTTCAACCGCTGGAACCAGTACTCCAACCTTAGCAGGACGCGTTCCTTTTTTATCCGTGCGAAGAGTGATGTGGTTTGGACCAGTAATGTGTGTGTGAGTCATGGTAATCTTTCGATGGCTGTTCTTTTTTATCCTATTTACCCAACCCCTCCGCTCGGGTAGGATGTGACACAAGGTCAATTTTTAAGCGAAGTTTAACAGGTTTGAATTCAGAGTTTTCCTTCTCCTAGACTAGTTGCCTAACCAAGGCTGAAGAACCTAGTCTGCCCTACTATTTACCCATAGCTGGAGGGAGAATAATTGGATTCATACCTTTCCCAAGGGTATTAGTGCTATGTGAAATGCAATTAGTCTCGTCCAGGATTTGAACTCGTGCTCGTGTCGCCGTGTTCATTTCCTACAACGGTAACCATTACACCACGGGCTGTTCTTTTTTATTCTCATCTATAGAAGCCCGCTGTAGTCGTTCCCCGATAGAACTATTTGATCCTGGCCATTGTCCTGTACGATTTGTATGCCAAGAACCTGGGTAGGCATGGCGCTGAATCGTAATAGGATTTGTCCGCTCGCTTTTATGTCGAATATGCTGTTTCCCATGGCTTTCGAGAAAAAGAACACTTCCTCCGCCTCTTGCCTGTATCAAGTTTTGACTTAGTAAAAATCCACAATCACATTTTAAAGAATTTCATCGAAGTCCTTATTTATGGCTCATTGCATCCGAATTCCGAACTGATTTTTTCAATAAAGATTTTAAAATAAAGCTGTAATGTTGTTTTCCTTAGGACGACAACTTTATCGTTCCACCCTATATATGCAATTAATGATTTTAGGGCCCGTGGTCCTATAAGCATACCTACATCCCCAATCATGGCATTAACAGAGTTATTCCATGTTTATGTAGAGACTAACGTCCATCTTTGCCGGTATCGTGATATTTAATATCTTCGCTATGAATGTATCTGTGTTCTTGTTCTTAAATGAGCCTGAGCTATTATTTTGTACACAGTTAAATGGTTTCAAGTATTGCAATTTAACACATAATTCTATTCGATATTACTTATTTGTTTGTACACAGTAAAGTGGTTACAAGTATTGCTATTTAACACTAATAATTCGATTCAACATTACTCATTCGTTTGCACACAGTTAAATGGTTCCAAGTATTGTTATGCATCCTAATTCAATAAAACATCAGTCTTTTGTTAACACACCGTTAAATGAAATCAGACAGTTCAATTTAGTAAAAGTTATTTATTTGCATACAGTTTAAATGTCAATCTTCCGATGGCTGTGTTTTTATTCTCATCAATAGAAACCTCCCTTATAGAGGAGCAGCAGTAGTTTCCCGCACGAACTATTTGATCCTAGCCGTTGTCTTGGGGCATTCGTATGCCAAGAACCTGGTTAGGCATGGCGTTGAACAGTCATAGGGTTTGTCCGCTTGCCTTTACGTCCACCATGCTGCTTCCTATGGCTTTCGAGAAAAAAATTCTTCCCCCTCCTGCCTGTATTAAGTTTTAACTTAGTAAACTGTGAACAAAGGATTAATAGTAAATGTAATTAATCGTATTAAATAGTAAGAGGTAAAACCATTTGACTGTGTGAATAACAATAAGTTCAATTTCCTTGAAAAATATTAAGTATTGAATGTGTTTATAAATCATATATCTAATATATGTATGTTAAAAGCATTTGGCATTAAATAACCAACAATGGTTGATATGCCACAAAACCCAACCCAACCAAATCATATATATTTAATATATATGTATAAAGAGGATTTGGCATTAAATAATCAACAATGGTTGATATGCCATAAAACCCAACCCAACCAAATCATATATATTAAAAATATATATGTATAAAGAGGATTTGGCATTAAATAACCTATAATGGTTGATATGCCATAAAACCCAACCCAACCAAATCATATATATTTAATGTATATGTATAAAGAGGATTTGGCATTAAATAACCTACAATGGTTGATATACCATAAAACCCAACCAAACTAATCCTATATATTTAATATATATGTATAAAGAGGATTTGGGATTAAATAACCTACAATGGTTGATATGCCATAAAACCAAACCAAACCAAATCATATATATTCAATATATATGTATAAAGAGGATTTGGATTTTATTGTATATCGTTCTTCTAAAGTGTCAGATTGCATTTTTTAAATTCACCAGCTGTGACAATCAAGCTTCAGTAGGGTGTATTCCAATTGCTGCTGTAGCTGTTCATCTGAACCTGAAATCATAAAAATCTCATAAGATGCATGACAGTAAGATACTGAATTTTCAAGAGTCTACAACAATTTTAAATGCCCATACGAAAAAAGTATGGAAACTTATCGTATGCCCCTCGTATGTATAAAGAGGATTAGGCATCAAATAACCTACAAAATCTTATATTCATTAGGTATGAGTATGTTATATACCCAAAAGAAAGAAAGAAGGGAAACAATAACACTTATATATCAAAATATAATCTTTCTTTTTTTATTACGAAGGGTACGATATCATTGCGAGACAGACAGACAGACAGGGAGCCGCAAAGATACGATATATTCAGAGAGCCTTACTTCTTCGCTCAGCCTATACGATGCCGGCACAGGGCCAATTAAAAACATTCACTCGTCGTTTGTTTTTGTTTTTTGCTTCTTTCACAGGGGTCGAATGAAAACATTTAATCTTCATTTCTTCTTTCGTGTTTCTTTCACTGGAGACAGACACAGGGCCGCCTCTCAAACTGGGACCGTCTGATTCCCCGGGCTAGAGCCCGAAACGACGTGACATCTAATGTCACTCAGCTCACGCTGCTTTGTGTCTATTCTACAGACCGCTGACTAACTGCTCGTGGTTGAAAACTTCCGTCATTATATATTTCTCAGACGCCAACGCACTCTTCCAACGCTACTAGTTTGGTATTTCCGCAGTCATTTGTTTACCTTAAGACTCAAATGTTCACCCTGTTATGAAATTCATGTACCCAGTCACTGTATGCATTCTAGATGACCTGACAGAAGAGATGTACAATAGGGACGGATGAAGAGAGTGTCAGTCAAGGGATTCTGTGCCATTAGCATGACTTGATGATGATGATGATGATGATGAAGGTGGTGGCGATAATGTCCATAAACAGAAAAACCATCAATATTCATACATCAATAAAGAAAAAAAACTAATTCAAATGTAAGGCTTGCTCAGCCATACCAACAACGAGCACTCTTTTTATGCAAAAGACAACACAAAATGGCTGCAGTCGTAAGAGACATAAACACGCTGTTGCACCATCCGTGTACTTGGCGGATGGTACAGTGCTCTCTGTCATGTCGGCATCCCGAGAAGACATGTCTACCCCTCCGTACTCAGCTTGGTCAGTTTCGGTGGCTAGAATCTACAGCCACCTGCATACGATATGCTCGAATCAGCAGAAGGAAGACACTTGCTCCTCAACACGTTGTCGGAAGATGAGGAAATGATGCGGGAAATAGGTATGGAAAAAAATCTTTGAAAACTAAATTCCGATTTGTCTTCGTCCTATCAATGTGACTTCGAACATACTAAATGTATCCTCTGCAGACGGCTAAGACTCCCTCAAAACATGCTGTGGTATATAGAGTCACCCCTTCATTACCATTACTCCCAGGTCCACTCTGACCTGTTGTGATAGTACCTGATAGGGTCCCATCTATGGGTCAAATATATCTCTTTGAGATGATGTTAAGAATAATTTTGAACTTCATTGGTTCTTAAAACATTGAAGTATTTGCCTGTTTAGGATGATTGTAAATTACGTTAATACATTGCCTCTTAAAACATTGATATTGCAACAAATTATTAAATGTTTATCTGTTTAAAATGATTAATAGAAATATTTACTTAAAACCATATAAATTCTTGCAAAAAAAAGAAAAGGACTTTGGCATGAAATAATCCAACAAGGGTTAACATGGTATAAAACAACCAAATTAATTTTTATGCAAAAAGCATTCTCATTTGCGCTTCTTTTATAGCTATATATATATATATATATCATCATACAACGTGTGAAAGCACGTGCGATACCCTAACCTCATTAGCCGCCAACCAGGGTGATAACACAGTTTCGGTAGCTCAAGGTTGCACTGCCACCTCTGGCGCTACCAAGCAGCTTTTGCCACCGGACAGGGTATTTAAAAGAAATATATATCTATATATACACAAGATCAACTAAAAACAGACATTACATTGGACGTTCGTTCATCTTCATTTTGGTGCAGTTTGTGATTTAAAAACGCGTTTACTTACGGCCGTTGATGTCATAGCAACCGTTTCTTGATTTTGCGTAATCACACGAGAAAGGTGGATCCGCGTGTATATCATTCATGTTGAAATCCTTTCTATATCCGTTATCTTTTCGGTTCGTTTTCTTTCATTTATGCGTTACTGCCCAAAAGCACTCGGGACAAATGTCATATATAATTCTGCTGAAAGATATTATTTGTTGATCAATGGGCCCTCAAGATGGGTGGTGAGTAAAAAAAGAAAGCTCCTGGTCTAAGTTTGTCCAGGTAGCTATCTGATTACCCTTGGGCCACTAAATTCTTGGCTTACAAGAAATATCTCCAGGACGCTGATGGTCAGCAATGGGCTCGTGAATACTGTGGGGGTAAACCTAATTCATAGGTTAATCATTCGATTTACATTCTCCGACGGGAGAATTACGTTGTTTACACCAGTGCGCCTTGTGGATTCGTGATCCTCACAAGCTGTTGAATTTTCTGCCGCAATCACACGTTGTAGCCGGGTACATATCCAGATCGTTACCGCATGAGTAATTATGATGGGTGATATATTCTCCCTCCTCGCTACAGACACCCTGAGGGCATTTTTCTTTCATTGTATTAATTATATATATATATATATATGCATATATATATGGAAAATGGAAGTAAATCAAACGGATTGATATTGACGAATATGAAAAACTCGAGGTCTTCAGAGGATTTAAATTAAATGTATTTTCTTTTTATTAAATGAAACCAAAAGAATTTAAAAGTTTTAAACACTCTTTTTCCGTTTGCAGCGTTCTGTTTCAAAACTGTCTGATGTGATTAATGTTCGAAATGTCTTTCAAAAATTTAACGTAATTCATAAAGAAAAGCTCATATCATATCAGTCTATCAATCTATCGATCCATTCAGAAAATAAATCACATATTCAAACACCCTGAGGTATGTTTAATGTTTAAAAAACCGAAATGTTTAACGTTAATTCAACTATAGATGAATTAATCTTCCGAAAACCAAGTGTTTTTTTATTAGTTTATTTTCATATATATATATATATATATATATGTGTGTGTGTGTGTGTGTGTGTGTGTGTGTGTGTGTGTGTGTGAAGTGAATGTTTACTATTGAAGGGGATGAAATGAGAATTTGACGATCTTATGAGATGACGTTAAACGTCTACGGAAATAAGACGCTTCTTAATCAACGCTGCATCAATAACGGCTATAAAAGACAAGGAGATACAGAACACTATAGATAAAGAAAAAAATTTACCTTGTCCGGTGGCCAAAGCTACTGGTAGCACCAGGTTTGGTAGTGCCATCATATCCATCAAACTGTCGTAACACACCTTATTGGCGATTAATGAGGACAGGTTATACCACTTGCAATTGTTTGTTATATGAGGAAGGCAAAAACACACACATACACACACACACATAGAAACACATATAAATATACATATTTTGGAAGAATTTCTTCATTTATGCATATTTCATTGAACATAATAGACATTTTTTGTCTACATATTTCTTTGTTAATCCTTTCGAATTGCCGTATTGATCTTATGATATTCAGCGGTAATTGGTTGATAAATCTTCCATTATTAGTTATTTCCCAACTTTGCCGACTTTGGACCATCATCAGGGGAAGATCTATTACAAAAGTGATGTAACTTTTGTATGTATATTACAACTTCGTAAGAAAAGCGTTTATACTTTTGTATTGTATAGCGTTTATTTTTCGAATTTCTCTCTATAAATATTCGAAAGGATTAACAAAAAATATCTAGACAAAAAAATGTATATTATGGTCAATCTTTTTTATTACATACATCTTCATTGATGCGTCGGGATGGGTCATCAGTGATCAAATATATATATATAAATATAATCCAAGGAATAAATCCTAGGGATAGGAGTATCCAATTTGAGTGCTCAATGCTAATGGCAGATCCGAAATAAATTTATGACACCAAAGAATTGAATTTTTCTTTACTTTATATATATATATATATATATATATGCGTGTGTGCGTGTGTGTATGCAAATATATATGTCAATGTAAAATGAGTACCACTCCTTATTTATTAAGATTGATAAACATGAATGTCAGGTCTAATATATATGTGCATATTGGCTCATTACAAAGTTACGGGTGTCTATGATGTCAGTCCATTTCTCCCAACAAGAAAGTGTACATTATCATCAAAGTAGTCAGATTGTAAAAAAATTATAACAAAACAAAAAATACATGTAAGACAAGCCTCTGCACGCTTTTATGGGACTGTGAAATACGCCGACTGCATCGCTTCCGAAGAAGTAAGATTCCCCCAAAGAGTAAGACACTAAACCGAAGAAGTAAGATTCCCCCCAGAGTAAGACACTAAACCATCTGATGGTGAGACTCCAGTCCTTGAGTTTTGAGGAAAGTGGAGTAACCTTTTATTATTATTACTCCTAGGATCACCCTTACTTGGAGTAATTCTACATGCTGTGTCAAATGGGTCTGTTTAATCATTTACTAAAAGCCATTTAAACTCAATGACTAATGTTAAATAGAATTCTTACTGTTAGATAGAAATACCAGTAACCATTTAACTGTGTGCAAACAAATGATCAATATAAAATAGAATTATTACAGTTATATAAAAGACTGTTTTTAACTATTTAACTGTGTATAAACAAACGATTAATATTAAATCGAATCATTACCTCTCTGAAACTTGTAGACAAATTCACCTACCTAGGAAGCAGCGTCTCATCAACCGAAAAGGAAATCGACACGCGGCTAACGAAGCTATGGACAGCTATCGATAGGCTATTGATCATAGGGAAATCAAACCTGACCGATAAAATGAAACGCAGTTTCTTTGAGGCAGCGGTCGTATCGTTACAGCTGTATGGATGCACTACTTGGACGCTAACTAAACGGCTGGAGAAAAAGCTAGACGGCAATTACACAAGAATGCTGCGAGCAATATTGAACAAGTCCTGAAAGCAACAGCCCACAAGGCACCATCTATACGGCCACCTGCCTCCCATCACGAAAACTATCTAAGTCAGACGAACCAGACATGCAGGACACTGCTGGAGAAGCAGGGACGAACTCATTAGTGATGTACTCCTATGGACCCCCGCATATGGGCGGGCAAAAGCAGGACGACCTGCTCGAACATACACACAGCAACTAAATGAGGATACGAGATGTAGCCCTGTAGACCTGCAAGAGGCGATGAACGATAGGGAGAAGTGGCGAGAGAGGGTCAAGGTTATCCATGCTAGCGGTACGACATCATGATGATGTAACCATTTAAATAGATAAGTATTACATAGAATTATTTCTGTTAGACAACGATTCCTTAAACCCTTTAATTTTGGAAAGAAATAATTAATATTAAAAAGTATTATTTGATCGAACAAATCATATCTATCGAAAGATGACTTGATATTAAATAACCCGCAAGGGTTGATATGCCATTAAACTAAATAACCTAACCGCCATTATATAAAACGATTTTGAATTCTGAGAAAAGCACGCGTAAATTATGAAATAAATATTTATGAATCGAATGAGAGACAAATTAAAACTTGCTCGCGAAGAAAGATCACGAAATTCTAATATTCTTTCTTCTTTGCTCTGTCAGTTGGGATTAATATAAGCTTTAAATGCTCCATAGAGAAAACTTTTCTTTTTTTTTTTCAAAAGAAAGCAAAAAACACCTAAATCAATCTCCTCCAAAATAATTTCTTCTGCTTGATTTACTCATTCTTGCCCCTCCTAAACGGCCAATTCCTTAAAGAAACGCAGAAGGATAAATTCTGGAGTGATAAAGAAATCAGTAATTACCGAATTGACTTTAACCCATTTATTTCTGTACTGAAACACGATAAATCTGTGCCTGGAGAACATTATTCATACTCTAGTCACGTTGCCAGTCATCCAGGATAAAGTAGTTTGCTGGGCGTTGTGGCTAACATGCTGGACTGTGAAATTGTGAGTGAGCGAGTTCGAACTTCCGTCGCGCTAATAAATTCACTTTCGGAGTAATACCCTGCAGCATGGCTTTATTTGTCTCGACCTCCCACCAGACAGGACTTGACACAAGGTCAATGACTCAAAGGTCGGCCTAAAGTGGGGATTAGGGGGAGGGTAAGGTCGAGCACGAGCCGAGGCTCGAACCCTGCTGAACTTTGCTGGTCATCGGCTCAGTTAGTACAATGTGAGCCTGATGTGCCGAGCAGGACAAGGATGCCTGATTATAGTTTAAACAGGACAACGAGGTCCAGTGGTATACTTGCTGGTCAATGGATGTGGCACGCCCACCCAGCCTGTAGCAAGGCATGAACTTTTTTATTCTTACAAAGATGGGTTAGATAGATTCACTTCTGTTCTTCTAAATAAATGGCTTTGCTATTAACTATACCGAGAAAGTTGACGTGCCATTAAACAAAGAAACCAAACCAGAATTTTTATTGTGTAAACTTTGAATATTATATCACTTTTACCATTTGAGAATTAATTTTTTTAATTTATTGCGGACTTTTTGTCCTCATCTTGGTAGTTTTTAGTGTTGTTTCTTCTTTCACTACGTTTCGGCCACATTTCACCTCTGGCCTTCTTCAGGTGATTTACCGCGACCTCGGATAGGAATGCTGAGTCTTGTAACCGTATCCCCAGTAATTACTGCCTTCCATAGTTACTGTCAATCGCACCACGTTTTTTGACCAAGTAAACCTCTGTCCGGCTTGGGTAGGATTTGAAACCGCTATCTTCTGACAATGCTCACCTGGAACCGTAAAGACTCAACGCCTCTATCCGCTGCGCCACGGGCCCCTATCCGAGGTCGCGGTAAATCACCTGAAGAAGGCCAGAGGTGAAATGTGGCCGAAACGTAGTGAAAGAAGAAACAACACAAAAACTACCAAGATGAGGAAAAAAGTCCGCAATAAATAAAAAAAATTAATTCTCAGATTAAGAAGCCTCATCTCAAAATGATTCCAACTTTTACCATTTGTTAAGATAATTTTCTGATGATACACGAAACTCTCCTTTTCTTTTTTTCAAATGAATGGTATTCTGTTTTTAAAGAAAGATTTTTATTTACTGATTTGTTTAGCTCATAGTGATGTCATTGCTTGTTTGTTTTTTGAATCACTTGAATCAAGTTCCTTTGAATTTATAATAGATTCTATCTGTTTCCGTAGTAAGTAAGTAAAGTTGTCTCCCTTTAGTCGAGGGCGACCAGAAGGCTCTTTTTTCAATAGCTATTACACTGAGGTGTAGGGAAGGGCGCTACTCCTTTTCATTGGATTGCTCCACTTTACCCTTAATACGTACCTTATATTGCTGAGTGTTAAGCAAGGAGGTATCAAGTACCATTTTTAAAGTATGACACGACCTGGGATTGAAGCCAGGTCTCCCGGATCATTGGCGAACACTCTACCCACAGGACCAATGAGCCGGTTCCACGAAATGACGACAAAAAAAATTATGGATAACTAGAACCTACCATAGAGAAACTAACAACACCTTAGCTTTTTTTCTTTATATACAGGGTGACCCCCCAAAAAAACAGAAACCCGTATATTTTTGACTGAAATTCATAAATTTAATTGTAGCCTTTTCTTTTTTTCAGGATATGAAGTAGATTCTGTGCATGAAAAATTGGGACCATAGTATTCACCAACATGTCCAGAAGTTCCAGTGTCCAAAATTAGAATTATTTTGCTTTATTTTTGTAGAAGTAATAAAAAAGTTTATAGGTTCTTTTTTGGGGGGGTCTCCCTGCATTATTAATAGAAAATATCGAAAATATACAATATAACTTAACTCAAACCCACTAATTGAAATGATAGCGCCCATTTGTACTAACACCATCATAGCAAAATAAAAAAATAAATAAAATTACCATAAGATTTTACATTAATAACGTTAGAATTTGCACACCCAAATTTTTAAATGATGGACTTGTTTATTTATATAAAAATTCCTTTGGAAAATATCAATATCCTAAATCTTAATACAACGTTCTAAAACAAAAGCTTTTAAAATCCAAACGCGGAATAAAATTTCCAAAAATTTCCAGTTACAATTTTTCCGATAATTATCACTTACATAGACACATCCTCCTCCTCATCATCACCATATCATGAACGAAGATCAAGGAGATAGCCCACCCAACTGCAGGTATGTTGTTGGCGAATGAGGGACAGGCAGACACGGCCGCTGCGGCTGCCGTTGAATATCAGATCTATATTTGATAGCATTATATAACGTTTTATTCTCTTGTGCTTTTTGTCCTTGAGTACTACCCTGCGAATGTTTTCAAAGGAGACATCATAGTTGGTAGTGAGGCGCTATTTGTAACGGTCCTCAGTTAAGGTGGACCATGGTCAATGTGATAGGCACTAAGGGATTTTTTCAAGAAGACTCATGTCTCGATGGCCTACGGAGAACTCACTAGCAGAATATGATCCTGGGTTGGAGATGATTCCCGATTCTGGAAATGTAACTTGCCCGGCTAGGGCGGACCATCAATAATAGTCAATGTGACAGCCATCAAAGGATTATCTAAGACAGACCTTGAATCACATTTATATTGCCCCTCTGCCGCGATGACCAACGAAGCTCGAGGCAGAATATGACCCTCGACAGGAGATGATTTCCCATCCTGAAGATGTGATTTGCCCAGCAAAGGTGGACCATCGACGATGGCTGATGTGACAGCAATCAAAGGGTATTTTCAAGAAGACGTTGAATCATTTCTTTGGTGCCCCTCTGTCACGATGACCAGCGGAGAGGTCAGTGCAGAATATGATTCTCAGCAGGAGATGATTTCCCATCCTGGAGATGTGACTTGCCTTGGTAGGGTGGACAATCAATTATGATTTATGACAACCATCAAAGGAGTTTTTCAAGCAGATCTTGAATCAGTTTTTGGTGCCCCGCTGTCGCGACGACCAGCAGAGAGCTTGCCGCAGTGTATGATCCTCGGCAGGAGATTTTACAATCCTGGATGTAACTTGCCCAACGTAGCTAAGACTTCAATAGCATCGAATAAGCTTCGATGAGGATGACCTTCACCTTTTCAAGAACTTCAATATTAGTTATCAAATCACATCAAGGCGACGCGTTGGCAGCACAAATGAAAACACTTGAGGAATCGTAAGTAATGACGATAAGTGACTCAGAATTCTGAGACAAATAGGAGGATAACATGGACTGAAAATATTCTTCTTTATTTTAACATATATATATATATATATATTCTGGTAAAGTTCGATGTTTTATAGTTTCAGTCGTACCCCATGGATACGACGACTCGATTTCAAATCCCAGGTGAAGCTGTTTCCATTTAACATAGAGCTTATACCTTTCGAAAAAGTACAAATCCTAGCAGTCAGGATTGAACCTGCAACCTCCAGCAGGATACATAGCGTATCGGTTATAGGCGTTGGTTCCGTAAGCTTCTAAG
Organism: Sepioteuthis lessoniana; assembly: GCA_963585895.1. Classification (NCBI taxonomy): domain Eukaryota; kingdom Metazoa; phylum Mollusca; class Cephalopoda; order Myopsida; family Loliginidae; genus Sepioteuthis; species Sepioteuthis lessoniana. Next base: position 4,257,542 of record OY757937.1, on the reverse strand, counting down.
GAGACAATCATCTAGAAGTTGCAGGTTCAATCCTGACAACAGGAATACTTAACACTTGTACCCGCTTATGGCTAACGGATTCAATAAAGGACGTAGTTTGAAGTTCCGTGAAGGTTCCCGAGTTTGACAAACACCTGAAGAAGACCGGAAGACATATCGGCCGAAACGTTGTGGAAATAACTATAAAGATGAAGACAATAGTCTGAAAACCCTTAAGGATAAAATTTGGAAATATTATTCTATTAGTCTTAATAATTTTATTTAGTTTATTTAAGGTATATCTTATGAAGCCATAATGTTCATTAATTAAATCAAGAATGCTTGTGTATTATCTGTTATTAGTTTATTTACTGATAAACAAAAAACCAAGGTAAATAAATTTTAAATGTGCCAATTCCATATGTTTGGTCGGTGGTAGTACAATAAGTACCCTCTTTTATTATTCATTTTAGACGAACAACACAAACAAACCATGAAATGTTTAAATAAGTAAATCACTTCTTAAGTCTCACAATATTAGACTTTGTAAGACTCCCTCCTAGTCGGCTGAGGTTGTATTATATACCGAATGCACCTCTGCAGAGGCGACTCCTTCCCTTCCAATGGGTGTCCTGGATATGACACTAAACAATCTGATGGTAAGGTTCCAGTAATGCTAGAACTTTGGGGAATGCAGAGAACCCTTTTATTGCTATCTCTCCCAGGTCCACTCTGGCCCGGAGTGGTAGCACCTGATAAGGCCCTATCTATTGGTTGAAGAGAACTAAACTGCGTACTTATGCTAAATTGATCTGTTTGAATTAGAACTGTTTGACTAAATTGTATAGCTTGAAATAGAAATGTTTTTGACAATTAAACTGTGTACTTATATTTAAACTGCGTAATTATGCAATACTGAATTGTTTGAAATGAAACTGGTTTTGTATGTTCAACTGAATTGTTTTAAATTGAAGTTTTTGAAATTGAAACTGTACTTACGCTAAACTGAATTGTTTAATATAGATCTGTTTTGACATTCAACTGTGTGTAAACAAAATCTATACTTATACTAAACTGAATTGGCTAAAGTAGGGCTGTCTGACTAAACTGAATACCTTGAATTAGAAATGTTTTTGTCAATTAAACTGTGTACTCAGGCTAAACTGAATTGTTTGAAATAGAACTGATTATTTGTATGAAATGGATTTAGCATTAAATAACTAGAGAGATTGATATGCCATAAAACCCAACCAATCAATTTGCAAGATTCAGTTACCAACGCCGACTACGCCGAGGACATGGTGTTACTGGCGAATACACCCAAACAATCCGAAGCACTACTGCATAGTTTGGAACGAGCCGCCGCAGGTATTGGCCTCCCCGTCAATGCACACAAAACTGAATATATGTGCTATAATCAAACAGGTGATATTTCCACCCTTGACGGAACCTCTCTGAAACTGGTTGACAAAATCACCTACCTAGGAAGCAACGTCTAATCAACCGAAAAAGGACATCGACACACGGCTAACGAAGGCATGGACAGCTATCGATAGGCTTTCAATCATATGGAAATCAAACCTGACCTATAAAATGAAACTTTGTTTCTTCCAGGCAGCGGTCGTGTCGATACTGCTAAATGGATGCACTACTTGGACGTTAACTAAACGGCTGGAGAAAAAGCTAGACGGCAATAACACAAGAATGTTGCGAACAATATGGAACAAGTCCTGGCGGCAACACCCCACAAGGCACCAACTATTCGGCCACCTGCCGCTCATCACGAAAACTATCCAAGCTAGACGAACCAGACATGCAGGACACTGCTGGAGAAGCAGGGACGAGCTCATAAGTGATGTACTCCTATGGACCCCCACATATGGCCAAGCAAAAGCAAGACGACCAGCACGAACATACATACAGAAGCTATGTGAGGATACGGCATGTAGCCCTGAAGACCTGCCAGAGGCGATGAATGATAGGGAGAAGTGGCGAGAGAGGGTCAGGGATATCCGTGCTAGCGGCACGACATGATGATGATGATGTTTCTTTTTTGTTTGTTTGTTTGTTTGGTTGGTTGGTTTTATGGCATATCAACCTTTGTAGGTTATTTAACGCCAAATCCATTTTTATGTAAATGATCTGTTCTATTGAAAACAGTTCAGTTTAGCATAAGTACACAGTTTAATTGTCAAAAACATTTCCATTTCAAAATATTCAAGCAGTTATATGTAATAATTCAGTTAAGTGTAAATACAGTTTTAATGTCGAAAACAGTTCTATTTAAAATAATTCAGTTAAGCATAAGCACGCAGTTTAAGTGTAAGTACGGTTTAATTGTCAAAAACGTTTCTGTTTCAAGCTATTCATTTTAATCAATTCATTTTAGCTTAAGTATGCCATTAGTTCTATTTAACCCATAGATAGGGCCCTATCAGGTGCTACCACTCCGGGCCAGAGTGGACCTGGGAGCGATGGCATTAAGGGGTACTCCGCATTCCCCAAAGCTCCTGCACTGCTGGAACCTCACCATCAGATTGTTTAGTGTCATATACAGAACACACGTTGGTGGGGGTCTTACCCCTCTGCAGTGGCGCAGTCAGTGTATTCTACAGCCCCAGCCGGCTGGGCAATACACAGATTTAAATGTCAGACAGTTTTATTTCAGATAATTCAGTTCAGCATAAGTACATAGTTTAGATGTCAAAAAATTCAGTTTAAACAATTCAGTTTAGCATAAATACGCAGTTTAAATGCAAAAATCAGTTTAGTGAAAGAAGCACGGTTTTGTTCTATTTAACCCATAGATAAGACCCTTATCAGGTGCTACCACTCCGGGCCAGAGTGGACCTGGGAGGGATGGCAATGAAGGGGTACTCCGCATTCCCCAAAGCTCCAGCACTGCTGGAACCTCACCATCAGATTGTTTAGTGTCATATACAGAACACTCGTTGGGGGGGTCTTACCCCTCTGAAGAGGTGCAGTAGGTGTATTCTACAGCCCCAGCCGACTGGGCAATGCTTCTTTTTTATCATAGTATCTATTTTATAAATTGATATAAGTTCTGATAAGAAAATTTATTTTTTATCGAATATTTTTTCTTTAAAGTAACCTTCGCCAGACCTAACAAGTTCAGTGTGAAATTTGAACTGACAATCGTCAACAAAGGAATGCTTCATAATTAAAATTGATTTTATTAATTGATTTTATTACTTTGTGAGACAACGGTTTTACAATATTTTGGTGTGTGGTAGTATTAGTCAGGAATATCACGTCAGTGAAGCAGTGCAAACCTTTTTAGCTACTGCTGTAGATGATGGTAGTATCACGGTAGTTGGTGTGCTATTACGTTGTGCATTGCTCTTCTACGTGTAGGATTTGAAAGCCGCTGAGGTGAACGTACAATGTAGTCTAATTGGCGAACGTATGATTTATGAGTTTGAAATGTGTCATATTGTTGCGGATTTTGGCAAAAGCATCATCAGCTGTCGAATTGTGCTTCATATTTCCAAAATATTGCAAAGCTTCTTATTTAACAGAGTACTCTTTTAGTCTCCAGCCCAGTTGGCTTGGGCTGTAGAATACGCTGACTGCATCTCTGCAGAGGGATAAAAACCCGCCCAATAAGTGTCCTGTAGCTAAGTCGACTGGAGCTGTATAATATACTGACTGCATCTCTGCAGAGAGGTGAGAGCCAGCCAAACAGGTGTCCTGGATATAGGAAACAGTCCCCACCCCCACCCCAATAAGTGTTCTGGATATGACATTTAGCAATATGTCAGTAAGACTCTAATAATGCTGGAGTTTTGGGGAATGCAGAGTACCTCTTCATTGCCATCGCTCCCAGATCCACTCAGACCCGGTGTGGTAGCACCATACAGGGTCATGTCGATGTGTCAAATATAAATGTTTCACATTTAAACTCAGTGCAAACAAATGACATATCAAATCGAATTGATAGGAATAGAACTGTTTGATCATTTAACTATGTGTAAACAAATGACTGATCCTATTTACCAACCCCTCCGCTCGAGCAGGATATGACACAAGGTCAATTTTTAAGCGGAGTTCGACAGGTTTGAATTCAGAGTTTTCCTTCTCCTAGACTAGTTGCCTCACCAAGGCTGAAGAACCTAGTCTGTCCTACTATTTACCCATAGCTGGAGGGAGAATAATTGGATTCATACCTTTCCCAAGGGTATTAGTGCTATGTGAAGTGCAATCAGTCTCGTCCAGGATTTGAACTCGAGTCGCCGTGTCCAATTCCTGCGACGATAACAATTACACCACAGGCACAAATGACTGATAGTCAATTGAATTGTTAGTGATACATAGAAATACTTGAAACCATTCAACTTTTTTGACTTATGCTAAATTGAATTGTTAGAAAAAAACTGATCATTTAACTGTGTTTCTAAAAATGTTTACACATCAAATATTTATTAAAAACAGGATTTGGAATTAAATAATCAACAGTGGGTAATATGCCATAAAACCACACCAAAGCAATTTTTTGTTACGATATATCTTGAGGTGCCCGTGGTGTAATGGTTATTCTCGTAGGAAATGGACACGACGACATGAGTTCAAATCCTAGACGAGACTGATTGCATTTCACATAGCACTAATACCCTTGGGAAAGGTATCAATCCAATCATTCTCCCTCCAGCTATGGTTAAATAGTAGGGCAGACTGGTTCTTCAGCTTTGGTAAGGCAACTAGTGTAGGAGAAGGAAAAGAATTGACTTTGTGTTATATCTTGCCCGAGCGGAGGGGTTGGTAAATATGGATATCTCTTGATCTCTTACCCGACTTATAAGGGTTCGTTCAAAAGTTCTTAGCCAAGCACAGAAACATAAGCCGTTGTCGAACATTTTTGGCTGTGGCAGCACATTACCACGTTTTATAAAACTAGAAAAACTCATTCAAATTTTTTGTCATAATTTCTGTGCAGGTGAGGTCCATACAAAGATGGAATGTGGACGAGAAATCTAACATCTGAGGGAGGTTTAAAATCTTTTGAATATACCTCGTACATTAGTACTCTATCAAGGATATATTAAATAAGCTCTAGTATTTGTGCTGTCTTCAATGTTAGATTAAACACTAAAAAACCCTTTGAGAGAAAGAGATGAAGAGAGAGAGAGAGAGAGAGAGAGAGATACGCCTACGAGATAAGTATGTTTGAGGTACCCCGAGTGAACCTTTTTATCAGCAATGCTGTCCTTTCTTTCCAATTCCAAACAAATTTTCTTAGTGGCAATGACTTTCTTAGACGGTAAGCGGCGTTAGATTCATTTTTAGCTTTCATCTCGTCACGGATGTCTATATGATGGGTAGGCGTGTCACGGGGGACCCTTTTTTGATTACTTTGTCACCAGTCCATAAATCGATAAAGTCGGCACAAATTAAAATCTGTCGATAGAAAAAAAAATCCCTTTAATGTTTGGCATCAAAGGGAGACAACTTCTTTTTTGGTACCGATTAATGATGAAATCAAAATTTCAATATAGCCAACGCAAAGCCGAGATTGGTCGAGCTGTTTAATTTGTTTTTGTTTTTTGTTCTTTTGTTTGGTTGTTTTTTGTTGTTTGTTTTTTTTTTTTGCATTGTTTTTTTTTTTTTCAGTTTAAGAAACAGAAGTGAGAAGACAGAAAATAGTATACGGTTTTACTATGAACGGACATCAAGGATATTCGTCATTTGTTAATAGTTTCTCTTTCTTTACCTATGTATGTCTGTATTTATCAACCCCCATCGCACCGGCAGGATGAGACACAAGGTCAATTTATAGGGTTTAAAGTTTAAAGGGTTTGAATTCAGAGGTTTCCTTCTACTTGACTGGTTGCCTCACCAAGGCTAAAGACCCAATCTGCCCTTGAAAATATTGAACAGTTCTATTTCATCCATAGATTGGCCCTTAACAGGTACAACCAATACGGTTACAGTGGACCTAGGAGTGATGGCAATAAAGAGTACTTCACATTTCCGAATAACTGAATAGATTGAAATAGAAATGTTTTTAACAGTTAAACTCATGCTAAACTGAATGGTTCGAAATAGAATTGATTATTTGTATAAAAATGGATTTGGCCTTAAATAACCTACAAGGTTTGATACCCGTAAACTCAAACAACCAAACCACCAAATAAGAATTTACATATTGTGCATTAAACAACGTTTTTCTTTTTAATATAAGGGTATTTTTCAAAAACAAAAAATTGGTTTATTCCAGGGTTGGCCTTTGTATGTATAGTTTCCGTGTTTGTTTTTTTTTTTGTTTTTTTTTTTGCATATTTTGTATTCAGTCCCGTTAAATTTATATTCAAAGATTTTAACAACCTCCCTCATATAGCTTATATATCCATAGAATTATCACTTAACATTCACACACACACACACACACACATATATATACATAAGTGTATATATATATATATATATATATATATATACGGCAATTATACAAGAATGCTATTGCCCAGTCGGCTGGGGCTGTAGAATACACCAACTGCTTCTCTTCAGAGGAGTAAGACCCCCCCACACACACCCAATGAGTGTCCGGATATGACACTAAACAATCTGATTGTGAGGTTCCAGCAGTGCTAGAGCTTTGGGAATGCGGAGTACCCTTTCATTGCCATCGCTCCCAGGTCCACTCTGGCCCGGAGTGGTAGCACCTGATAAGGGTCCTATCTATGGGTCAAATAGAACTAACGGCATACTTATGCTGAAGTGAATTGTATGATTAAACTGAATAGCTTGAAATAGAAATGTTTTGACAATTAAACCGTACTTACATTTAAATTGCGCGCTTATGCTTAACTGAATTATTCCAAATAGAACTGTTTTCGACATTAAAACTGTATTTACACTTAACTAAATTGTTACATATAACTGCGTGAATAATTTGAAATGGAAATGTTTTTGACAATTGAACTCTGTACTTATACTAAACTGAATTGTTTTAAATAGAACAGATTATTTACATAAAATGGATTTGGCGTTAAATAACCTACAAAAGTTGATATGCCATAAAACCCAACAAACCAACCAACCAACCAACAAGAATACTGCGAGCAATATTGAACAAGTCCTGGAGGCAACACCCCACAAAGCACCAACTATACGGCCACCTACCTCACATCACTATCCATGATAGACGAACCAGACAAGAAGGACACTGCTGCAGAAGCAGGGACGAGCTCAGAAGTGATTTACTCCTATGGACCCCCATATATGACCGAGCAAAAGCAGGACGACCGGCTCGAACATACGTACAACAGCTCTGTGGGGATACAGGATGTAGCCTTGAAGACCTGCCAGAGGCGACGAACGATAGGAAGGGTTAGGATATCCGTGCCGGCGGCACGAGCTGCTGAAGATGATGATATATATGAGGTTTATGGTTCTTAGTAATTCCATGGTGTGTTAATGGAGGACCAAATTTTTCAGTATTGTTAAACAGTGTTCAATATCAATGATAGAGCATATATATATATAATATATATATATATATATATATATATATATATAAAGTTGGTGGCGAGATAAATGTTTATCACAATCATTTCCCGGGCGATTGACTTTCGTGTCAATGTAAATTGCTTCAGTTTTTTCGGTTACTTTTTTATGCTTCGATATTTTTTAATTGAGCAGTGTTTTATTTTTGCCTTTAATTATAACAGCTGTTTTAGTTTTAACACGGTAAAACTGTAAAACCTCATTACTTACTTCACTATTTGTTTGAAGTTATGTAAATATATATTTAAGAATTTTAAGTAAACGGTCTTCAAAAACCAGGAAAGTAGTTTAGGGGACTGGAGACTTAAAAAAGATTCGAGACTATTTAGTTTGGTTTGTTGGGTTTTATGGCATATCAACCTTTGTAGGTTATTTAACGCCAAATCCATTTTTATGTAAATAAGTTCTATTTAAAACACTTCAGTTTAGCATAAGCACACAGCTTAAATGTAAGTACAGTTTAATTAAAAAAAAAACATTTCTATTTCGAGCTATTCAGTTTAGTCAAGCAATTCTAATTTAGCTAATTCTGTTTAGTGTAAGTACAGATTTTGTTTACACACAGTTAAATGTCAGAACGATTCTGTTAAACAATTTAGTTTAGTGTAAATACAGTTTCAATGTCAAAAAACAGTTCTATTTGAAATAATTCAGTTTAGCATAAGCACGCAGTTCAAATGTAATTTAGTTGTCAAACATAGCTATTTCAAGCTATTCAGTTTAATCCAACAATTCAGTTTAGCATAAGTATGCCGTTAGTTCTATTTAACCCATAGATAGGGTCCTATCAGGTGCTACCAGAGTGAACCTGGGAGCAATGGCAATAAAGGTGTACTCCGCATTCCCCAAAGCTCCAGCATCACTGGAACCTTACCATCAGATTGTTTAGTCTCATATCCAGGACACTCGTTTGGGGGGGGTCTTACCCCTATGCAGAGCCCCAGTCGACTGGACAAGAGTCTATTTAGTCCTCAACAGGGTTCACATCATTTTGGATACTTAAAAGAGTTACTGCCGATCAGACATAAGTGAAAACCGAAGAAAGCGAAAAGAACTTGGAGCTTGCTAGAGCACTAAGAAGCTGTGAAACATGAGGATGACGATCATACCAATTGTAATTTGTGCACTTGGAGCGATCCCCAAAGGCTTGGAAAAGTGTAAGAAATTGGATGACGAATCAAGACCATCCAAACTACAGCATTATTAAGACCAGCTGAAATACTAGGAAAAGTCCTGGTGAGCAGAGGAGACTTTCTGTAACTCAGACTCCAGGGAAATGCCATCAACTAACCCTGGTGGGAAAAACTCACAAGCGGTAGAATAATATGTACAGACGAAACAGCATGACTTTATTAGGAGATGAATCAGGGGTCAAGTATGGTTTCGGGACCAAAACATCATCACAAGTAATCCAAATAACCCAAGCATGTTACCAGTTATAATATCACAAGACTGCTAAATCAAGATACAACCGTTTTGTGTAATCGTTTGTTGTATTCCCATCTTTTCAGTAATTGAAGCTCTAATTCAATGAAGTGAGATTTAGATTAACTGACGAGATGATTGAGCGTGAATGAGAAGAGAAAATTCACGTGTGAAGTCAGTGTAGAAGATCTCAATAATGAATCATTAATAAAAGTGGTGATAATTTGAACTGAATGACGTGATGATGATGTCATTGGAAAGTCGAGGTAACCTTGTTCAAGTTCAAAAATTAATTAAAAAAAGTAAAAACTGTTCTAATAAACAAAGGAATGCTGCGTCCAGTTGCTTAACCTCTGAATCTAGATACCTTCCATCGATTTACAATCTTGGTATGAGACTTTCACTCAAAAACTTAAATTGATACACGTTATCATATTTACCACCCCCTCCGCTCGGGCAGGATATGACACAAGGTCAATTTTTAAGCGGAGTTTAACAGGTTTGAATTAAGAGTTTTTCCTTCTTCTAGACTAGTTTCCTTACCAAGGTTAAAGAACCTAGTCTGTCCTACTATTTACCCATAGCTGGAGGGAGAATAATTGGATTCATACCTTTCCCAAAGGTATTAGTGCAATGTGAAATGCAATCAGTCTCGTCTAGGATTTGAACTCGTGTCGCCGTGTCCATTTCCAACGACGATAACCATTACACCACGGGCACTTCCACACCACGGGTACCTCCAAATAGATACACGTTATAACACGCGAGAACGGATATCAAAATGTATATAGAAGATATGTCATCGTTGGAGAGAATGATCACTCTCTTTAGAAGAGGAACTTTACCACCAATTGCAGGGTCATACCCCAGGCATTCTTTTTTAGTCGTGGGGTTAGCGTATTCTAGGTATATCAACACGTTCGGGGTTATTTTATGCCAAGAGATAAGGAAATCGTGTCCATTGTTTGTTCACATTCATATTTTTTATGTTGTTTCTCAAGATTTTTTTTTTACTTACACACGGGCCAATCGAAAATGAATAATTTTTCAATTGATCTAACAGGTACAATTCCGTATGAGAGTGGACCTAGGAGTAATGGTAATGAAGGAAGTATTTCACATTCGGCAGATTTCCAGAACCGGAGCTTTACAATCAGATGTAGTTTTGTGTCACACACAGAACCACCCTAATTTGGTGAGGGGGTTTTACTCCCTCTGTAGGGGGTAGAATCAGAGTATTTTAAGACCTGAACGGTGATATATAAAGTGGTTAAGGCATTGTAATAAGATATATTAATATATGTTCCTCCTATCAAATGTTTAATTTTCAGTTGGTTGTCATAGTCACCCGAAAGAAGAAGAAAATAACATGGAATTAAAATTGAAATTTTTGTGCGTATTTGAGCTCTCTCAAGGAACTAATGAGACTGACTTTTTTTCCCCAATTTCCCGTTTGTCAACACTGATTGAAATTTAGCTGATTAATATTGACGGTGAACACGTGTGAAAACGCTCAGTTCATTTTTGCCTTTTGCAATGTACATTTAGGTGATTAATCTCCGATGCATGTTTTGTTTAAAGTGTCGCGAAATGAAACAGGAATATTGAGCATCGGTACCCGACGAACTTCTGAGTCAAACCTTTGTACAGGGTGGAACGATAAAACTGTCGCCCTAGAAAAGACGACATAATTCCATTTCCGTTTAATGAAAACCGATTTTCTTTTTTTGTTGTAGACCATCTACTAGTTGGCCAGTTGTGCACAAATCCCAAGAGCGATAGGAGCCTTCTCTCATGTCTGAAAGTGACACAATGTTCAACGAGCGAGATCGGATATGCGCCGTTGTACAACCATGCTCTCTACCGATCCAAGTTATGACAACAGGACCATTACCAGTACCCTCAAAATGCAAATCTGGATTGCCACGAATAACAGGGATGTGCCCAGGGTGACGAAAACAAAGTTTCCGGCTACGGTTATGGTCTTTGGTGTGGTTTCAAGTGAGGGCCACATCATGTCACCTCACATCTTCGAAGTCAGCTTGAAAGTCAACACCAAAGTGTAATTGGATGTGCTGAAGAGTGTTGTGATCCCCTGGTGCAATCAGGTGGACGATGGCAGACCCTGGGGGTGGCAGCAGCACTCGGTGCCGGCCCACAAGTCCAAAGAGACGCAGGCTTGGCTTCAGAAGGAGTGCTACGACTTTGTACCCCTCTCTCACTGGCGCCTTTCCTCCCCCGACCAGAACCCGCTGGACTACTTCGTATGGTCATACGTCGAGAATATCACCTACAATTCCAAAGCCCGCCAGATTGCCGCCATCCGCCGAGTATTCACCGAGCTCCTGCCAGCGCTTGTGGAAAAGGCATGCTCCCTATTCCGGATCCGTATCGATGCGGTGATTGAGGCTGAAGGCGGCTACATTGAATAGATGTCAGCTCTACTACATAATCAAGTTACCTGAATTGATTTTTTCAATAGAAGTTTTAAAATAAAACTGTCGTGGTGTTTTCTTTAGGACGACAATTGGTACTCCATATTTCCAAGAACTCCAGGACTTGAGCCTCCCCACTATTTGAAGTCTAGCACCATACACAAACATATTGCTGTGGAGTGGTATTATCCTTCTTCAGAGGTACAACGGACAGAGTGGCTTCGTCTTTGATCACATACACCCACCCACACACACACACACACACACACACAGTCTGACAATATATATGCACCCCCACGGGGGTTGAGCACTCTGGCGAAGAAATTTACGGCTGCCACTCGAATAATGCAAAACTTTTCGATTGAATTGAGCACTCTGGTATCCGGTAAGGCAAAGATATAAACAAACGAAAGCTACTATATCATGCCTTATAATTCAGGAGCTGACGTGGTTCGCTTGATGGCTGAGCGGTATGATACTAAGTCTAACGTAAAGTTAGGCAGCTTTTGCTTCAAGCGTCCTACGTGTCTAGCCACACTGAAGAGTTATGGTACGACGAAACAGTCTGTCTGGGAATGACAATATATATATATATATATATATATATATATATATAGTAGCGTCCAAAACTGAGGAACAAAATTTTAAAACCTAATATTTGTTAGAAATAACAACTGTGAAAAGCTGAAATTTTGACAACTGGTAGTCGTTATCATCCATAATAACATACTAAAATTTGAATCATTTGCAAAGTATAGAAAAAGTATTATAACAATTATTTATTTATTTTCAAATTTGGAACGTCCAAAAGTAAGGGGCAAAATTGAGAAAAACAATGTAAACAGCCAAAAAACAATAAAAATACTTGTACAATCAATATTTAGTAAATGAGCCCTTGCTCTCAATGACAGCTGCACATCTTCAACTACAAGAACGAATCATTTCTTGACAATCCTCGATACTAATTTTAGACCATTCTTCTTGAAGCTTCACCCACAAATCCTCCGTGTTAGTGGGTTTTCTTTCCATAACTTTCACTCCTAAGGTCTTCCAAAGATTTTCTATTGGATTTAAGTCAGGACTTTGCGGTGGCCAATCCATAATTTCGAAATCTTGCTCGCTAAGGTAACTCATTACCACCTTTGCCTTGTGACATGGGGCATTATCTTGCATAAAGGTAGCCCTATCGAAACCCGAATACTGTATGATTGGCACAACATGATCTCGAACAATGTTTTCATAGATCTGTGCGTTTACACAAGTTTGTAACCGGACAAGAGGCGTTGTACCTGGGCTAGAAAACATTCCAAATACCATGACGCTTCCGCCCACAAACTTGAAAGTTTTCTTAGTACACTTTGCACTTCATCTTTCACCAATACGTCTCTTTACATTGTTTTTTCCATCATTTCCAAATAAACTAAACTTGCTTTCATCACTGAAAAATACTTTCGCCCAATTTTCATATGTCCAAATTACATACCTGTTTGCAAACTCTAATCTCTTCTTGTTCTTTGAACTAACAAGTGGTTTCTTCCTTGGGGTTCGATTAAACATCCCTATTTCTTGCAGTCGTCTAGAAACGGTCTGTCTTGACGCATTAACACATGAGGTACTATTCATAACCCTTTTAATTTCTGTGCAAGACTTAAAACGTTCCTTTAATGACATACGCTGCATTATTCGATCTTCTCTTGCCGAAGTTTTGCGGGGTCTGCCGGTTTTAAAAGCACTAACTATTTTGCCAGTATTATTGTAGGATTTAACAACCCTGTCTACAACACTCTTAGAATGTTTCACTTTCTCTGAAATCTCTCTAATGGTGTGCTTTTCCTTGTGTAACTTCAAAATAGCTTGTCTCACAGAGTAATCAAGTTTTTGGCGTTTCGCCATGGTGCCGGCTGATGCAACGTTTACAAATGACTAAGTAAGACTTATTCTTTAGAGGAAATCAAAAAATTTTGATATAGCATACTGTTTACATTGTTTTTCTCAATTTTGTCCCTTACTTTTGGACGATCCTATTTTGAAAATAAATAAATAATTGTTATAATTCTTTTTCTCTCCTTTGCAAATGATTCAAATTTTGGTATGTTATTACGGATGACAACGACTAGCAGTTGTCAAAATTTCAGCTTTTCATAGTTGTTATTTCTAACAAATATTAGGTTTTAAAATTTTGTTCCTTAGTTTGGGACGCTACTATATATATATATATATATATTATATGGTTGTCTGTGACGCTGGGTTTCATGTATTTTACAATAGTCGGACAGATTGCAAAATGCATGAAACCCGGGGTCACAGACACTAATTGTAATATATATATATAAATATATATATATATATATATATATATAGGATGCGAAAGCAGAATTAGGAATATTCTAGTATAATAGTAAATAACACTAAAATAAAACAAGTTTAATTTTTATTTTAAAGCTGAACAATAAAATAAGAATATAGACACAAAACAGTAAATCTATTCAATATGGCCGCCGTTTTTTTTGTTTTTTTTTCCTTTTTCAATTATTGTATCAACACGCCTTCGAAACGATTTGTGAACAAGGTATTTCTCGAGAGTTGTGAGAGACAAATCTTGTGTAGTGTTCCGGGTGTCTCATAGAAAACTTCCCTAAACTACAAAGCTTAAAATAAGGAGAAATAACGACATGATATGTACATCATTAAATATTTCTTTTACTTGACCAGTTTGTAAATATAACAGAGTCTACTACAAACAGGTTTGGTTTCTTTGTTTAATGGTATATCAACCTTTTGTTTTATTTTAATGCCACAGCCATTTTTTAAGAAGAACGGTAATGATAATTCCCGACCAATTACTGGTGGGATAAAGAGGGGGTTAATATCATTCCCAAGGGTATACGTGTGAAACTGAGGATGACTGGGGTTATGGTGTCGCTTAATTCAAGGGAGCACTCCATAACTTTAATCTTTATGCTGCAGTGATTACCCACATACTACAAGCATAGGAAAACATGGGGGAGGGGAGATATGTACCGCAAGATACATGGCTCATTATCTGGGCTTCACATTCAATGTACTTTTCCGTTGAAAGAACGTCAACCATTTTAACTAGAAAAGACCGTATGAGTAAACATCTGCTTTCCAAATAGGGTTTGACACAATGTTGGTGGTCCGCCAAGCAGACGATTCCTTTGTCTGTTTTGGTGCGAAACCGGACAAAGGGTTTGGACTCGAGATCTCGGACGCGACCGGAAGTAGGCAAGGGAACGCGAGTCAGAGGGTTGGACAAAGGAACCCAGAGAAAGCAGTTGGTAAAGGGTGATGCGAGTGGCCAGTCGACACCGGACAGCAGAAGTGAACAGTCGGCATGAGATAGAGTCCAGCAGCAGTGAGGGAAGACCGGTCAAGATGGGTTGGCATTCCTATTAGCTTTGTCGAAATTTCGCTAGAAATCCACGCTAGCGTTAGTCTACATATGCAAAGGAATGCAGAGTGTCACAACTTAACCTCTTGCACTCTGAGTTAACCCAAGCATAATGTTCGTTTATTCGTTTGTTCTTTTTCTCCCACTCCCTTGATTGTATTTCTTGCAGCTATGAAGAAATGTGCGATACTCCTATCGGAAACTCTAGTTGATCACCGGCCAAGAAGTGAAATAGTTTAAAGAAGTTGATGTAACGGGGGGCGGAGGGGGTATCGTCACAAGGGATGTAAAATATTTTCTCTTCTGTAAAGTGATATTTTTCATAAAAACTTAGTCTTAGTATAATAGTTTCACCTATTCAATGTGATTAACTCAGGCTGCTGCTGCTGTGATATGAAACGGAATAATTAAAAGATAAAAAGGAATATCTAAAATGTAAATACAATCCGTGTATTTATAAAATAATTGAACATTTTCATAATCTGAGATTTGAATTTTATTAAAACTATTTTCTTTAAATTACTGAGGTATATCTAACCATCTGACAATTAAATAGTTTGAATTTTTAGTTGTACATAAACCTTCGTGGGTTATTTAATAACGAAAGCATCCTTATAAAAGAACAATATTGATACTATTTAACATATAGCAGGAAAGATAAGGGGGATCATGCCTTTCCCGAGTGTAACGGTAGCACCATGAGGCAAAAAATGAGGTAAAAGGCTCGACTGGTAAAGATGTTGTCGATTCGCAATGGGTCTTCGTTCCTTCAGTAAACCCTTCTTTGACCCTTCTTTGAACGTGAAACTAAAAACAAAATAGAAAACAACTTCAACAATCCCTTTCACACTGATCAATAATTCGAACAAATACAGATACAGTGTGTGATTCTTACCTCTGTTCGCCTCAAAGAATGCCCCCTTCGCAAAGTCTAAAATCGCAGCTGTCAGGCAACACGAGTGTTCTGCTCGAAGAAATGGTAATAAAAAGATCAACCCTTCTAACCGTGTCACGTGTGTGACTGGTTGGTGTACAATGATAATGTGTACTCAACTCTAAAGGTGCCCGTACCAAACAAGGGGGATAGCTCCCTCATTTACATCGAGGGTGTCAGGCCGAAAGAGAATGTTAAATCACGAGTGGGTTTCAAAGTCGCTTACTAACTTTTGACACTTCATCATCAAGACTCCGCTTTGTGACACTATGAGTTGGATATATGCACATATATGTATACACACGTGTGTGTGCACCCATACATGTGTGCATGTGTGTGTATATATATACACACGCATACATGTGTGTGCACACACACACATCTACACACACACACACACACATACACACATATATATGTGACAAGATGAGTTAGATTCGGCCTGGGTATCAAATTTCAAATGTTAGGAAAACCCATTAACTAGATTAAGGAAATCTAGATAAGAAAATGTTTATAATATATATGGCCACGGACGTGGGTAAGTGTTAAGTACTTCTCTAATACTGGTCAAAAACTTAAAAAGGGTCTGAATTTTTATGTCCAGTTTTTCAAAGAGAGAAATGGCCCCGAAAAAGTTATGGGTTTATTGGTGGGTGTCCCTTGGCCGGAAATAATAATGAAACATTCTGTATATATTCAGGTGAATTTTGGATCCTTGCTGTTAGACTTAGTTGGTGTTCGAGGAAAGTTGATTTAGCCGGAACAAAGAACAACGAACAGCAAGATTACCAGCTGGACCCAATTAGTTAAGATAATCGTTTGCCAGTCGAAACTCAAACTAGAACTAAATATCCACTAAGTGTTACACGCTCTCCATCTTCCTTTGGCGTTCTAATCACAAAGTAGTTATTGTGTTTTTCTTTTCCCTGTGAACCTGCCTCTCGCTCGATCCGACCACACATAAGTTCTCGACGTGGGGTCAGTAACTTATGCAATGAGCTGTAGAGGTGGGTATACTCATCGCTTGACAAATAATTTATTTGTCACTTTTCGATTGAAAGGTAATGTTAACATAAAAATACATCATTAAAATGCTCTTAAAGTTTGTTAGTTTGATTTCTAATCAATTCATTTTGTTATAAAAACAAAATTAAAAAAAAAATACCCCAGAATAAAAGAAAAATTATATGAACATTTCTTGTTTCGTAAACGACATATGTGGAAATTTACCCATGTTTTAAAATGCTTAAAACGTTACATTCAACAAAATATTAAAAAATTCGAAAAAAACATCAAAACCGGCTTATCAGCCTTGTGGGTAGAATGTTCGTCTATAGTCAGGGGGACCTTGGTTCAACCCCAGGTTGCATCATACCAAAGACTTTAAAAATGGTTCTTGTTACTTCCTTGCTTAAAACTCAGCAATTTAAGGTATGTTTCAAGGGTAAAGTGGAGCAATCCAGGAAAACGAGTAGCGCCCTCCCCTACACCTCAGTGTAGTAGCTATCGAAAAGGGAGACTTCAAGTCGCTCTCGACTAAAGGGAGACAACTTTCCGTTAGGCTTTCTCAATTGAATTTTTTTTTTAAATCAAAATGACTCCATACAAACAAAAAGAATATTCCTGTGATACCACACCCTTATCATCCCGCAAAATCCATGTTCTATTGAATGTTTCCTGGTCCTGGGTGCGATTCGAAAACTGTTAAGAAAATGGAACAGATCGAAATAATACAACAAAAATGAAATACCTGTTAATTGTTTCCAGAAGTAGAAACAATGTTGTTGTCTATGCGTCCCTGAAGAAGAAAATGTTTTAAAGCGGCCCTGTTGAATAAGAATGATTTTTAAATAGATTTGTTTTTACAAATAGCTGAGAACGTATCCTGGCTAAAGTGAACGTACAACTAATGGCAAGGAAGTATTCTTCTATACACCCAAGTTATCAAGGACTGAATTCTCACCATGACATTCTGTTGTGTACCCTAAATAAAAGAAGAACACTTGTTTATGAAAACATAAACTTTATTCAAAACGTTTTGAGAGCTGTGTGTATGAGAGAGGGAGACTGAAAGATGGAGGACTGCTACGATTGACACTACGTTAGGACAGACATATTCAGAGCCCTACTTCTTTCACGGAAGGTTTGATGCAAAGCCGGTTCTCAGCAAAGAGGTCACCTGAGCCCACACCGAGCTAATGGGTCAGGGCTTCTCTCCGAATGACTGACAGTCTTAATGTCTCTGTCATTATATATTTTCTGAACGCCCTCATATTCATCTTCTGGCTCAGTTCACGTTATTCATTTACTCTGTCCCTTGTTTACCTTTAGGCACAGCTATAGCATCCTCTTTAAAAATATACAACTAAGAGGCTGTCAAAGGTCATTATATGATAATGCATGTTAGGGTTAGTGTTAGGGTTTCAAGGACGTCACTTTTTGAGTGGTTTTATCCCTCTGTACGGGATATAGTCAGTGTATCTTCTGTCCCGGGGACAGGACAGAGACAAAGTTGACTTGTTATTAACTGACGATATTTTTTACAGTCTCATTATTGGTTTGGTTTCTTTGTTTAATGGCATATGAACCTTTGTAGGTTATTTAACGCCAAAGCCATTCTCCTAGAAGAATAGTTGTGATACTATTTAACCCATATCTGGGGGGATAAGGGGGTTCATAGCACGACTGGAGCGTACTACGATTCCGCAGTCCATCGCTTTAACCATTACACCACGAAGACACCCCCAGTCTCGTTATTGTCTCAACAGACTTCATATAACGCGTCCACATCAGCAACCCGAATAAATTTATATTTGAGATTGCAATTTAAATTTAATA
Organism: Sepioteuthis lessoniana; assembly: GCA_963585895.1. Lineage (NCBI taxonomy): Eukaryota > Metazoa > Mollusca > Cephalopoda > Myopsida > Loliginidae > Sepioteuthis > Sepioteuthis lessoniana. The sequence goes on along the minus strand of OY757937.1, from coordinate 4,238,995 downwards.
CATATACAACTAAATTAATTTTCTTAGATAATTGAATCCAAGGTCTATTACAATATGAATCCCATACTCATCACGATTAACTTAAATAAGAAAAAAACGAAAAATATATCTTCCTTATAAAAATAACTAAAAGTTAGTTACGAAATGGCTCCTAAATAGGATTTTATTGAATTAATATCAATATTAAGTATCTCGAATCCTTGGACGATATAATCGAATATTTAGCATCAACATTAATTCCATAGAAACTTAGAAATCAATTTTAATTATAGGTATTTTTTTTTTGTTTTGTTTTTTTTAATTGAGTCTAACCTCTCTAGGAAGACCCTCTGGTAATTACAAGTTTTAAAAAAACAAATAGCAAATTAAATTATAGGTAATGAAATCTTAAAATAAAACAAAAAAGAGGAACACTAAAATATTATCATATAAAGATAGTTTCTAAGAAAATAAGATTCTTTTTTTCTCTTCTAGCCGGAAACAAGGTAGGTATGTCTACATCATATTTTAAGCACAAATTTATTACCACCATCTGACAAGGGTTATTGCACCTGAAATAGATCTATAATGGAACCACTGAATTGATTTTTCCTCCCAGGTCGAGCTATACCAAAGACTCAAAAAATGGTACTTGATGCTTCCTTTCTTAGCACTCAGCATTATAAGGTACGGATCAAGGGTAAAGTAGAGCAATCCAGGACAGGAGTAGCGCCCTCCCCTACACATTGGTGTAGTAGCTATCGAAAAGGGAGCCTTCGGGTTACCCTCGACTATGGTCGCCAACTTTACTTACTTTTATATATATATATATATATATACATTTCAGTACTCAATGCTTATAACAAGGCATAAACCTTGTTGTGTATCAAAAAACAATTTTTCGAAAACCCCATTGGACCACGTGAAAAAAAATCCTATGATTACCTGTGCCAACTCTACTGGCTTACGGCATTTTAAAACCAGTTTTCTCCCCCAACTTCCAGGCTTTTCCGATGGTTAATATCCCCTGTTATCTCTGTTTTGTTTTTGAAAATATTAAATATTTAAATCTCTTTCAAAATATTTTATTATACACACACTTTTAAAAACAATATCTAAATTTTGTAGCTACCACAAGATCTATATATATATATATATATATATATATATATATATATATATATATATATATATATATATAGTCACGAATACATATAAACACAAAGATATTGACACACACAAAAACCCGCACGTACATATTCAAACGCTTACATTCACTTGCATGTACACACATCTATACATATATATGAATGCACATGTGTGTACATAAATATGTGTTCGCGTACGCATGAACGCGCATGTGTGTGTGTGTGTGTGTGTGTGTGTGTGTGTGTGTGTGTGTGTGTGTGTGCAAACAGAGGCAACATATTTTTGATCTAATATTGTAATGTTGCCACAAAGCTTGCACGATCCTAGCTTTGAATCCTCATTTTACATGAACTTGTATTTTCACTTTCACTTTCACTTTCACTTTTTCCATTGCCTTCGGGATTACATGTAAATATAAAGTTATTTCCTGGCACGTGGACTTATTTATTTACGTGGAACTACTAATGAGTAATGAAACTTTGGTACTTCGTAGCTTTTGAGTACATATGTGTATGCTAAAATATATATATTGTGTGTGTACTGTGTTTGTGTAGAAGCAGTCAAACAAATCAGAATATCATAGATCCATTTAAGATCTTGTCTGATGGAGAATGTTTTCACAGAGTAAATATTTGACCCTGTAGAACGTCTTGAATGGAAGGCGCCATTATTTTTCACAATAAATCTTTAAGCGTGTATTCCCTAATGTCTACATTCCAACATTTGAATTGTTAACTTGTATTAGTGATTTGGTAGTGTGACCTTATACCAGTACAATGTATTTTCAATTAACAAGACCACCCTCATATGTCTCTTTTTCTCACTCTTTATATATATATATATATATATATATATATATATCAGCAAGTGTACCTGCGTTTCGTTGATTTTTTTTTTTTAGATAGGTTTCAATTTGCCTTCGTTCAGAAAAGAGAGCGAAAGACAAAAATATCCCTGATTGGTTCCGGTTTCAGAGGTCCATATACAAATACATCCATCCTTGACAAGCCTGGTGAAATTGAAGGCCATTATATATATTTGGTTTTATTGTTGTCGTCAGAAATAAATTGATCTTAATTTGTTCTCTGCGTGGTTTGGTAAAAAAAAGGTATATAATTAACTTGAATAATCTTATCTACCTTATTTAATGTATATTTTACGCAGGCAGAATGTTTTGTATCTGATCTGCAATTGGTTTATTTACTGCCGAAAATCACAGGGAACATTCCTCAAACCCATAGGAAAATTCGAAACCTTAACCATTGCAAACAATAACAAAGCCAGAACCGTTTATAACTACCCCCTATGAATGTAATATAATGGCAGAGGGATTTCGTTTCATATATCTTGCCTTTCGGTTTAGTTAGGCTGAGAACCTTTCGCTTAGAGCATGGATTAGTTAGGTGCAACATGAGCGCAGGTGTTCACGTGCGCGCGGGGTGGATGTGTCATTCAGAGATGTCAAAATAAAAATCCCAGATAGGACTTGGGGATGTGAATGACGTAATGCACCGGAAGCGTGCGCGGAGGATTTTGGGGGATTTGAAAAAAGTCAGTGAGTTTAGTCTTGCGGTCCGAAGAAGAAGGGTGACTTTCGCTAGCTCGCCGTGGCCTTGTGGCGGGTGCCACACGTGTTGATGGGGGCAGATGGAAAAGCCGGCATATAAAGATTGTGCCTCTCTCTCCTTATGTCGAAAAAACTTTAAACTCAAAGGCAATAAAAAGTTTCGTACCTGAACTAAGAAGTCGTAAGTGTTTTTCGTGTTTCGGGATTCCTATGTTCTATGTATATATGTTATGAACATTCTATATACGTTTCACATATTTGCATCATAGGTATGGTACAAACGATTAAATAATTTTAGGCATTATTATCCAACCCTGATTTTTTTTAAAATTTCAATTATTTATTAGCACACAGATAAACAGGTTCAAGTATTGCTATCAATAATCGCTAACAATAATACTTCTTTTTAATATTATTCAATTGTTTGCACACAGTTAAATGGTTTCAAGTATTGCTATTTAACACAAATAATTCTTTTTATTAGATAGTAATAAAAAGTTTCGTACCTGAACTAAGAAATCGTTACGTGTTTTTCGTGTTTCGGAATTCCTATGTTCTATGTATATATGTTATGAACATTCTATGTACGTTTCACATTTCACATATTCATGTATGGGTATGTTACATAAACTCGAAATTTCCCCTAATCCAAAATAGATAATATCTAACGAACCAGTGAACAAAGACGATTGAAAATATCAATCCCCTCATCGTCTCAATCCAGAGACCCCATAATATTAAGAATAAGATAAAAATAATTAACAGAAAATTATCCAACAAAACACATAGAAACAAAGAACAAAAATACTACACAAACATGAACCTAAATCTTAAATTTAAAAAAATATGGACCGAGAAAAACACAATATTATTACAAACTATAATTCTGAATAAATACAAAAGAAACAATAACATACGTATACTTAGCAAGATAACTTCCGAGGCATAAACCGGCGAAGCAAAATTTTTCCACTAACCTTAGTCCCACGTTTTTACAATTCGTTTAAAAACAAAAGAATTTACCTACATACTATATGCCTCTCTCTATATATATTTTTTTCTTTCTTTTTTTCTTGTTGGATCTGAAGAAGTCCTGTCAAATTTTTAGAACATTGATTTATTGCATTCACAAAATTAAATGATAAAACACTTCTATTTCTAGCAATTCAGTTGAGTATTAATCATTTCTTTGCACTCAATTTAGATGTCAAACAGTTCAATTTGATCCATAAGTAGGACCCTACCAGTTGCTACCACTCCAGGTCAGAGTAGGACTGGGAGAGATGGCAATAAAGGGATACTCCGCATTCCTCAAACTGGAACCTCAATATCAGGATGGAAATAAATTTATAATCTTAATGTGCCCTATTATTGGCTATTTTAAAAAAAATATTTGCACTGTGGATTTTATTTACCTTGAACTCTTTACCATTTAATTTAATATTCTATTTTCTGATATTTTATCTGTCTTGATTGGAATTATTCCCTATTCCAGATTTATTGGATTGAATTATATATATATATATATATATATATATATATATATATATATATATATATTATTATCATTATTATTATTGTTATTATCAATTTATTATTTAATGCTACATTTATATATATATATATATATATATAGTACAATTTAATGGAGACTAAAACTCGGTTAAGTCGTCTAAATAAATTTATTTCGGCAGAGAAAATTACTATACTCTCCGTCTCGTCAGATGACTATTTACATGCTTCCTTCTCGTCGCAGAGATGCTACTCTGCGACGAGAGAGAAGCAGAAGTAATATACGTACCTTATATTACTGCGTGTTAAACAAGGAGCTATCAAGTACCATTTTTTAAATCTTTGGTTTGACGCGACCTGGGATTGAACCCAGGACTCCCGGACTATTAGGCGAACACTCTACCCACTAGGTTACGGCTCATTGGCCTAGTTCTGACGTCAAATATTGATAAATAAATTTTTGAGCAAATAATTCCATATAAAAGAAATACCTTTAAAAATTACTCATATTCCAATGTTAATTATTATATTAAGTTATTACTTAATTGTGATAGTCGATGTTTGTGGTATTTTTGTTTTTGTTGGAATTGATGTTATTTATATTTATAATGATTATAAGTTGGTAATTAATTTTTAATATAAATAGTTTTATTGATTAGTACGAATTATTGTAATCATATTTGCCCAAACCCTCCGCTCGGGCAGGATATGACACAATGTCGATTTTTAAGCGGAGTGTAACAGGTTTGAATTCAGAGTTTTCCTTCTCCTAGACTAGTTGCCTCACCAAGGCTGAAGAACCTAGTCTGTCCTACTATTTACCCATAGCTGGAGGGAGAATTATTGGATTCATACCTTTCCCAGGGATATTAGTGATATGTGAAATGCTATCAGTCTCGTCCAGGATTTGAACTCATGCTGCCGTGTCCATTTCCTACGACGAGAAAGGAATAATTGTAATAGTGATAATAATTGTCATGATAATTCTTAATACGGTATTATCTATAAGACTTTGTATGATTTTATTAATAAATTTAAGGATTTGAGGTTTAGTAATAATATGAATATCATATAGTGGAGGTTCCCGTGGTGTAATGGGTATCGTCGCCGGATATCCTGCCCGAGCGGAGGGGTTGGGTAGATATGGTATCTGAGGATATGGATCCAAAACTGGAGCTCTGGTGAGCATGAAAGCACGTGCGATACCCTGCCTTCATCAGGTGCCAACCAGGGGTGATAACACAGTTTCGGTACCTCGAGGTGGTACTGCCACTCCTGCCCGAGCAGAGGGGTTGCGTAAATATGATAATATGAATATCATGATAATGTGTAAGATATAATTGTAATCTTGAGGAGATATAATAATAATGTGGATTTGTTTATAATTTCAGATAATGTCTTAAGATTAACTGGTATGGTTATTATTTTTACTTTTAATATGATCAATTATATTAAATAGTATTAAAATGACAATTTGTTTTTTTTGATAAAATAGTATTAATAAACAATATAATATTCTAAAATACAACTTATTTTTGTTAACAGGTTATTAATTCCCATATAAGTTGTCTATAGTAGATAATTTTCTCCCCCAAAATAATTTATACCTTTATTCTATATTTTTTACTTATCTCGTTTATTTGGGTTTAAATGTTTGTTTGCTATAACATAAAAAAAGCGGAAAGGAAATAGGAGTACGTTTCTTTGTTTAATGGCATATCAACCTTTTTAGGTTATTTAATGCCAAAGCCATTCTCCTACAAGAACAGTAGTGGAACTATTTAACCCCATAGCTGTGGGGATAAGGTGGTTCATACCTTTCCCAAGGGTATTTGCCCGAAAGTGAACGTAATAGCGCGACTGGAGTACGAACTCGCTTACTACGATTCCGCAGTCCACCGCTTTAACCATTACACTACGAGGACATCCCCCCACCCGGAAAGGAAAGAGAAGTGAAAAATTTATATACCTTAATACAGGAATTGAATGACATTTGCCAATTAGATAGAAAAAGAATTAAGTGGTTTTTTCTTAATCTTCATTAGAAATTTCTCATTATTTCTTTGTCTGAAGATGCAGATCTAACTTTTTTTTAAATGTACGGTCTGCTGAAATAAATATTACAATAAATATGAGTAATTTTGAAAGGTTTTATATATATATATATATATATATATATATATATATATATATATATATATATCATAAGGGTGTTGGTGGTCACTAAATCACTTTGTGGGTATGTGTCGAACCAAGTGCAATATACTATGGAGTGTGCTCCATATCTAGGATAGAGCTATTATATGATAATGATAAATAAATATATATATTTGATACATATATTTGATTCATTGAACATAGACTGCGACCCTGGGTTTCATGGGAATTTTTGCAAAACAACAATCATCACGCAGTTAAGAAAATAGAATGAATTGAAAATCGGAAATCGAAAAAATACGAAAAAATACAGACAAAAACTGTTAAGAATTCGTATGCAGGTTTACGTGGGGTTTGTAAGTGAGTAAGTGTATGTAGGTATGTGTGTATGCGTGTATGTGTTATAGTTACGTATGGATGCGTGTTTTTATGAGGTTAAGCCAGGCTACAAACGCAGCGGATATGAATTCGTGTGTGTATCTAAATATTTCGTTACATTATTTTATTTCTGTATGCGTAGGTGACTATAGCTATGGAACAAAATATCATCACTGCATATCGAGGGGAATAAATAAGGATTTGATTTGTAAGCGTATTTGAACGGTTGTTTTATGGTAGGCTAGAATAACAAAGGGTATAAGTAATCATATATATATATATATATATATTCATCCACAGACAGATCTGTTTCGTTCTATCAGAACTCATCGGTGTGGCTAGACATACAAGCCTCCCGTAGCTGGGAGCGAAACCCAATCAGAGACTCTACACTTCAGCCACGAGGAACCAGTAGCAGCGAAGTAAATTTTTAAACGGTTATGAATTACAATTACTATTGTTTACATATATCCGGTTAACGGCTACCGAGAGCTCAATTCATATATGAAGAGCCTTGCAAATAAACGCTAATAGCAACACGATTACTTCATTAGCTAGAGAACTCAACCCTACGCGGGTAGGGGAGTATATATATATATATAGTCATCCACAGACAGATCTGTTTCGTTCTAACAGAACTCATCGGTGTGGCTAGACATACTAGCTTCCCGTAGCTGGGAGCAAAACCTGGTTGACTCAAACGCCAATCCGATATATAAATGTGTGTGTGTTGGTGTGATTACGTGTGTTTGTGTGTATGTGTGTTTTGCCTTGATTATATGTATAGGTGTTTCTGAGGATTACGTATCAAGCACGTGACCGGGAGGTGTCTTCGTGGTTTAATGGTAAAAGCAATGGACTGCGGAATCGTTGTAAGCGAGTTCGTACTTCAGTCGCCCTGTTACGTTCACTTTCGGACAAATACCCTTGGGAAAGGTATGAACCCCCTTATCCTCCAAGTTATGGGTTAAATAGTACCACTACTGTTCTTCTAGAAGGGTGGCTTTGGCATTAAATAACATGCAAAGGTTGTCATGCCATTAAATAAAGAAACCAAACCATGTGACCAGGTTAGAGAGAGAGAGAGAGAGAGAGAGAGAGATAAAGTGTATGTGAGAGACAGTCCCACACTGTATACGCGTGGCTGTCTGTATGTATATGTGTCTGTATTTTTGCGAAGTACTTACCAGGTAATCAACAAGGTGACTGTGTTAGACAGAAAAAGAGATGGAGAGAGAGAGAGAGAGAGAGAGAGAGAGAGAGAGAGAGAGAGAGAGAGATAATGTTAGTGTGTGTGTGTGACACCATGTATATATGACTGCCTGTACGCATATATGTTGGTGTTTTTGAGAGTTACGTACCAAGTGATAAAGCATGTGACTGTGTTAAGGCTACAGAGAGAGAGAGAGAGAGAGAGAGAGAGAGAGAGAGAGAGAGAGAGAATGTTTGTGTGTGTGTGTGTGACACCATGTATATATGACTGCCTGTACGCATATATGTTGGTGTTTTTGAGAGTTACGTACCAAATGATAAAGCATGTGACTGTGTTAAGGCTACAGAGAGAGAGAGAGGGGGGAATAATCGTTATCATTTTTTCTTTGTCTTTTACTTTTTGCTTTTTTAATTTTTGCGTAAATGTTAAATTAATTAAACTGACTCAACGTAAGAGGCTTGGTTATCGATCATTTTTTAATGAAAAAAAATTGAATAATTGATAAATTTATATTGTTTCTTCTCAACTCGAAAGGACATTGACTTCTAATAATCATTTATTTATATTTGGTCAGTTGATTATTTCATTCTATTTTATACTGGAAACTTATCTTTAATTCAAAGTCTCCAAAATTGTATATGTATGTTTGTTTTTTTCTTATGCATGGGGGTGCACAGGAGGTGGTGAACGCATGGCTGTGTTTGCGTTGGTATACTGGTATGCAAGGTATTAGCGTCAAGGAATGATTCTTTATTTAACCCAAAATTTGCTCTTCAGAGATTAAAAATGATATGCTTTCTTTCTTTCTTTCTTTCTTTCTTTCTTTCTTTCTTTCATCCAGTCGGCTGAAACTGAAGAATACACTGACAGCATCTCTGCATAGGGGTACAATCTTCCCCGCCGCAACGAGTGTCCTGGGTATGACACTAAGTAATCTGATGGTGAGGTTTCAGTAAAGCCAGAGTTTGGGGGGAATGCGAAGAACCCTTTTATTGCCATTGTTCCCGGGTCGTGTCTGGCCTGGAGTGGTAGCACCTGATAGGGTCATATCTATGGGTCAAATAGAACTAAACGGTGTACTTATGCTAAACTGAATTGTTTGAAATGAAACTGTTTATAATTATAAAAATGGTTTGGGCATTAAATAAATTACAATGGTGTATATACCATAAAACCAAACAAAACCTTTCTTTCTTTCCCTTTGCTTTTTTTTCTCAAACTTCTTTCTTTCTTTTTTCTTTCTTTTTTTTATTGCATCTTATTTGTTTCTTTCTTCATCAACTTTTCTTCATTTTTTTCTTCATTTCGTTTCAGTGTTTCTTTTGTTTTTTTCCATCGACATTTTCTTTCTTTCTTTCTTTCTTTCTTTCTTTCTTTCTTTCTTTCTTTCTTTTATTGCATCTTATTTCTTTCTTTCTTTATCATCTTTTCTTCATTTTTTCTTCATTTCGTTTCATTGATTCTTTTGTTTTTTCCATCGACATTTTCTTTCTTTCTTTCTTTCTTTCTTTCTTTCTTTCTTTCTTTCTTTCTTTCTTTCTTTCTTTCATTGCATCTTATTTGTTTCTTTCTTCATCAACTTTTCTTAATTTTTTTCTTCATTTCGTTTCATTGTTTTTTTTTGTTTTTTTCCATCGACATTTTCTTTCTTTCTTTCTTTCTTTCTTTCTTCTTTTATCCCTCACTTTTCTCTATGTGTTGCCTGTAGATCAAAGTGGATGTTGAAAAGGAACTCGAAGAACAATTGATCAATCTTATGTACATACATGAACACATTCACAAGGATGTAAACACAAGGAGGAAAATGTAAACACAACATTGATAAACTACGGAAAACCATAAGATCGATCCCATAAACATGTCTGAAAAAGTTTAAAATCTCGAAACAAATCATGAACCTCATCAGGAAAAATTGGACCGTGGAATTAACTGCAGGAGAACAAACCCTATAAAATATTAAAATCCAAAGAAGCATCTCTCGAAAGACGTACTGTTACTGCAATTCTAATATCTATTTATATTCTAATAAAATGTTTTGGAAGCTACAAATTTACAAAGTCAAAGTAAAAAATAGATTTTATTAAGATTATATAGATTTTATTAAGATATTTGCCAAAAGTGAAAAAAGAACAAGAAACTCGTCTGAAAGGTTTTAGAATCAACATCTAAAGTATCGAAATGGAATTTAGGATTTGAAAAATTTCCTATTCTTATCGTAGAAGAAAAGAAAAAAGGAGAAATAAAGGAAAAAATAGAACATTCCCATCGAAAAGTATCAGAATGCATTTAGAGAAAGAATTGTCCACTATCTGGGAATATTAGAAGCAGAATCCATCCTGCAAGAATTACCAATATCTAGAAGTATTAGAGGCAGAAACAATCAAGCAAGAATTAGTAATTCCTGGAAATACTAGAAGCGAAGACCATCAACCAGGAATTACCAATACCCGGGAATATTAGAAGCGGAGACCATCAAGCAAAACTTGCAAATATCTGGGAATATTAGAAGCAAAGACCGTCAAGCAAGAATTACCAATATCTGGGAATATTAGAAGCGAACACCATCAAGCAATATCTGGAAATTTTAGAAGCGGAGACCATCAAGCAAAAATTACCAATATCTGGGAATATTAGAAGTGAACTCCATTGAGCAAGAATTACCAATATCTGGGAATATTAGAAGCGAAGACCGTCAAGCAAGTATTACCAATATCTGGGAATATTAGGAGCTGAGACCCTCAAGCAAGAATGACCTCTATCTGGGAATATTAGAAGCAGAAACTATCAAGCAAAAATTACCAATATCTAGGAATATTAGAAGTAGAGACTATCAAGCAAAAAATACCAATATCTGGAAATATTACAAGCGGAGACCGTCAAGCAAGAATTACAAATATCTGGAAATTTTAGAAGCGGAGACCATCAAGTAAGAATTACCAATATCTGGGAATATTAGAAGCGAACTCCATCAAGCAAGAATTACCAATATCAGGGAATATTAGAAGCGGAGACCGTCAAGCAAAAATTTCCAAAATCTGTGAATATTAGAAGCGAACGCCATCAAGCACGAATTACCAAAATCTGAGAATATTAGGTGCGGAGACCGTCAAGCAGGAATTACCAATATCTTGGAATATTAGAAGCGAACTCCATCAAGCAAGAATTACCAATATCTGGGAATATTAGAAGCGGAGACCCTCAAGCTAGAATTACCAATATCTGGGAATATTAGAAGCAGAAACTATCAAGCAAGAATTGCCAATATCTGGGAATATTAGTAGTAGAGACTATCAAGCAAAAATTACCACTATCTAGGAATATTAGAAGCGGAGACCATCAAGCAGGAATTACCAATATCTGGGAATATTAGAAGCGAAAATCATCAAGCCAGAATGACCACTATCTGGAAGAGTTCTATTTCTCTTCTTTTCTTCATGCATATAATTCTTTATATGCTTCTTTCTTTAAATTGAGAGTGAGGGCATGTAATTGCAATACTAAGGAAGGGTGGAGGGAGAAAACGGTTTTAAGGTTTACTTAGCTTTTTCGACGGGTTTCTTCTGAGATTTATTTTCCTTTACGGGCGAGCGGTGTTCAGTAGAATTTAGCGGGAAGGCATCTGTTAACGTTTTTTCCGAGAATTCTATTTCGCTTCTTCTCCCGGAGTTTTGACATCAGATCAACACGTCCTTTTACGGCGACCTCCGTCCTGAAAACTGAATTCTTTAATCCTATTTCCTCTGACGAAAAGGGTACTACTTCCGGGGCCAATCATTTGGCCTCTTTCTTCTTCCTCACCCTGTCATGCGATTCATTCGGGCTATTATCATGACCTCTATATCCCCCTCTCTGTTGGGGTTATGGAGTGTAGATAGCTTGACCTATATTCTAACTAGTTTTGTTACTTAGGCCGCGAGTAATTGACCTTCATTCATTTCCTTCTTTTAACGGTCAATCTTTGAGACCTGTTGATTCAAACACGGAGTGGAGATAGCTTGACCTACGCCTAATACTTCTTGTTCCTCACATCTTTTTTGTGCTGTATATTGACCTTCACCCCGGCCAAACATGCCATTCCAAAGTGATGCCCCGGAAGGAAGTGACACATTCCGATGGCAGTTATGAGAAGAAATCGTGTAGGCGGACTTGGCTGACAATATGGGACAAGGTAAAATCCCATGGTATAGGCATAGACTGATGCATCGGAAGAGAGTGACCTGTGAACTGTATGACATTTATTTTCACTTGATGACAATCAAACATGCCATTCCAAAGATTGAGCGGGCGATTGAACTATTATATAACTTGGTGAAGGCAGGAAGTCAGTCAGTTAGAGGTCAGATGAGTTAGAGACAAGATGCTGGAAAGAAAGTCATCATCCAGCAGAGAGCTGGGCCCTCGGGTCGCCGGTTGAGCAACCGTGGGGAACGAGAAAGACACAACGCTGATGGCCCTTAGAGTGGGGGTCAATATGTTGCAGTTCTGTTCGGTCTCCAACTCCCTCTTACACACACAACCTTTAAATAAAGTGAGAGGTATATATATTTTTTTAAGTCTTCGCTCGTCGTTATTATTGTGCCAATATGTATTCTGCAGGTACATGTGTATATATGAATATTTATTATATGAGTATACAACATTTCTTTGTTGTTTGAAAGATACAATTACACATTCTATATTTTAATAGAAAAGACGTTGTGCTCTGGTCAAACGTACCTGTCTTTGCAATGACCTTTCCGCTGTCGAATTCTGAACAACAGATATTTGTTAAATTTCCAGGCAAGATTATGATCATTATTGTCTTGTTTTTGTTTTCGATGTTTTTGCTTTTTTGTTTTGTTTTTTTGTTTTTTTGGACGGGGAGGATTTTATATCATATCTTTAAATGAGATATACTTAAGAATTTTTTCCAATTGTCCGTTTTCAATAATAGCATTCGAAGCTGTGATAATAATATTAAAATTCTTCCAGGTTAGGAAATTTTTTTTTTAATTAGGTGTCTGTCAAAGAAATGTTTTTTTTTTTATTTTTTGATATTTCGTATGATAAGGAAAACTAACTCTGTAAATAAAATTTAATTGTAATCGCTCAATCAATACGGTAGGTTCGATACTGCTATATGGATGCACTACATGGACGCTAACAAAACGGCTGGAGAAGAAACTGGATGGCAATTACACAAGAATGCTGCGTGCAATCCTGAACAAGTCCTGGCAGCAGCACCCCACAAGACACCAACTGTACGGCCACCTGCCCCCATCACGAAAACTATTCAAGTTAGACGAACCAGACATGCAGGACACTGCTGGAGAAGCAGAGATGAACTCATAAGAGATGTACTCTTATGGATCCCCACACATGGCCGCGCAAAAGCAGGACGACCAGCTCGAACGTACATTCAGCAGCTATGTGAGGATACAGGCTGTTGTCCTGAAGACCTACCTAGGGCGATGAACGATAGGGAGGAGTGGCGAGAGAGGGTCAGGGATATCCGTGCTACCAGAGCGATATGATGATGATGATGATGAGGTTCAATTCGAGATTTTTGGTCCCCCAAGATTTTTCTATGTGGTAGATATCGATTATTTCCTTGAACACGTCCAGAAATCGTCCACATATGTCAATGAAATTTGGTGAAAATCGCTAGTGTAGTTTTTATGTCTATAAAACACACACACACACACACTCTGAGAAAAAAGGAGAGTACATTTTTATAGTATAGATATTGATTTTTTTTTTCTGACCATTTCGGATAACATTTCGACCGCTGGATTCTCCAGTTTTATTTAGGCGTCACTCAAATTTCCAAGATTTTTTTAGCTGAACCCTTTATTTCGTCCTCGAAGATATTTGCTCTAAGAATTTTTCATGGTCGGAGCCATTTTAAAGGAATTTTCACATCTTGTAACTGTCAATTTTACTTATAATGATGGTCTGAAAATATTTATGTCTAAGAAAACTATTAACTTGAATTCGTTCAAGTTGCTTTCTTTGTGAAAAAATCTAGTTTAAGTCTGTTTATTTTTCGTCTAACAAAGACTTTCAATATTCATTGTTTCCTCCGTGTCTTTTTTATAATCTTTCTTTCGATCGTGTCTTTTTTTTATAATTCTTTGTTTCGTTCGTGTCTTTTTATATTATTCTTTCTTTCTGTCGCGTCTTTTTTTTATTATCTCTTTCTTTCGATCGTATTGTTGTTATTATTCTTTCTTTCGTTCCTGTCTTTTTTATTTTCTTTCTTTCCATCGTGTCTTTTTATTTTCTTACTTTCGATCGTGTCTTTATTTATTTTTCTATCTTTCGATCGTGACCTTTTCATTGTTTTTTCTTTTGTGTTTCCTAGCCCCATTTATTTTGCAACATTACGTTCTTATTCTCTTTCTTTCTTTCTTTCTTTCTTTCTTTCTTTCTTTCTTTCTTTCGTGATGCTTTCTTTTTTCCTTTCTTTCTTTCTTTCTTTCTTTCTTTTGTGATGCTTTCTTTCTTTCTTCCTTTCTTTCTTTCTTTCTTTCTTTTGTGATGCTTTCTTTCTTTCTTTCTTTCTTTCTTTTGTGATGCTTTCTTTTTTCCTTTCTTTCTTTCTTTCTTTTGTGATGCTTTCTTTCTTTCTTCCTTTCTTTCTTTCTTTCTTTCTTTCTTTTGTGATGCTTTCTTTCTTTCTTTCTTTCTTTCTTTCTTTCTTTTGTGATGCTTTCTTTCATTCTTTCTCTGGTGCCTAGTCACTTGATTTTTCAGTTCCCTTCCCTTCTTTCTTTCTTTTTATTTTCTTTCTTTTTCGCTTTCTTTTTCTCTTTTTTTTTGACATACTTTTCTTTTTCTTTTTTCTTTTTTCTTTCTTTCTTTCTTTCTTTGATGCCTAGTCTCGTTTATTCCTTTGGTTAACATCTCTCTCTCTCTCTTTCTCTCCCTCCTCCCTCTCACTCCCTCTCTCTCTTGCTTAAATGATTTCATGTCTTTTGTATCTTTCTTTTTACGGAAGTATCTGTTCGTATTTTACCCCCTGTCTTTCTCTCTTTCTTTCTTTTTATTCGTTTGTTTGTTTCTTTTTTTCTTTTTTTCTGTCTTTCTTTCTTTTTTTCTTTCTTTCTATTTTGACGTGTCATGTCTGCTCTTCTTTTTCCCTCTTTCTTTCTTTCTTTCTTTCTTTCTTTCTTTCTTTCTATTTTGACGTGTCAAGTCTGCCTTTCTTTTTCCCTCCTCTTTCTTTTTTTCTTTCTTTCTTTCTTTCTTTCTTTCTTTCTTTCTTTCTTTCTGTCTTTCTTTTACTCTCTTTAAATGTTCATTCTTTTAAATTCTTTCCAGTTTTTTTTTTCATATATGCTTTTTTCTTTTTTTTTTCTTTTTTTCCTTCACTTTTCTTTCCTTTCTTTCTTTTTTTTTTGCCGTTTATATCATCCACTAATTCACATCATCTATTGTTGCTTTCTTTCACTTTCATTCACTTCCTGGTTAAATTTCAACAATTTAATCTGATTAATTAAACGCATTTCACTGATAGCCGCCCGAGATTTTCAGTGTAACCCGGTGCTTTCTTTGAAACTCTTTTCCAGCTCCAATCATATTAATCTTTGAATGAGGAAAAAAAAGTCAATGCCTACAACTGCTTTATTAATTTACGTATAAATGAAATAAAGAAATATTTTTCCGGTGATCCACATTATCATGTTCCTCTTCACCTTTGCCGTCATCGTTATTGCTTTTGGCTTTTTAGAGATGACTATATATATATATATATATATATATATATCATTATGATTATTATTATTTGTTAATCTAATAATTATTACTAATTTACCTTTACAGCCAAAACAATGATTATAACATCTAATATCTGGGAGCAATTTTTTAAAATAAAAGTTTGTAAAAAAAGGAGAAAATTCTACCTCTAATACATCATCAGAATTTTCCAATATTAAGATGAGCAAATTGCCTAGAACGATTGTTTCCTCCTCCTCCTCCTCCTCCTCCTCCTCTTCTTCTTCTTCTACTTCTTCTTCTTGTTATTATTACTATTTAGAGTTTTTCACATCAGAGTAAGCTGATGGTTTTTCCCTGGAGTTTGAGTGACAGCAAGTCTCTTCAAGTCTCCAGGACTCGTCTCAGGATTCTGGCCGTTCTCAATAATGCTGTCGTTTGGATAGTCTCTAACCGTCCACCAACTTCCAAGTCCTCCGGGCCTTTAAATAATCCTTTAGTTATTGTGCCAAAAGCACCAATCACAATTGGCACAATCGTTACTTTCATCAACCTCATTATTATTATTATTATTATCATAACAAGAGAAAAAACAAGAGTAACAACAACAATTGTAATAATAATAATAACAGCGTAAAATACTGTCGTAAGGACCAATTATGTGAAAGCGAAAATTAATAATACGCCTGAGAAAAACAAGTGTAGCAATGTGGAGATAGATAGATAGATATATCGAGAGAGAAAGAGAGAGAGAAAGAGAGAGAGAGGTGAAAGGATTAATAACATAGTAAGCGATACAAGAAACTAGCAGAGAAGGAGTACAAGACAAGGCTTGATTGGGTAGGGAAGGAGATCCACTAGTAATTGTGCAAAAGACTGAAATTAGACTATGCTATCAAATGATATTTACAAAAACCAGAATCTGTCATAAAATTCATTGGGATTTTGAGATACAAACGGATCACCTAATCACCTCCAGAAGAAAAGACCCACACCTATTTACAAAAAAAAAAAGAAAAGAACTTGTCCTCTAGTAGACCTTGCCGTTTTGGCGGACCACAGCAGATTAAAATTAAAAGGAAGCAAAAATGTACACAAATGATTGTATATTGCCAGAGAATTAAAATAAACTTGCTGTCAAGAAAATTCTAGTGAAAAACCAGCGCCTAAACCTGGTGTGAAATATTCGCAGGGCACTCTTGATTAAGAAATTAATAGGTGGCCTCCAGTTGAGTATTTCTCGTCAATGAAAACGTTAGGCTCGGAATATGGAATCACGCTGTTGTTAAGAAATTATGGATCAATATAAGTGGTGCATTTATTAAGCTTCCAGACATCAAGACAGTTCTTCAGCCTCCCTATAGTGCAGACCTTGCTCCCTGTGACTTTTGGTTATTCCCTAAGCTCAGAAGCTGTTGTTATGAGACAATTGAGGAGATAAAAGAGGCTGTGACGAAGGTCATTGACACGTTCACGCAAGAGGACTTCCATGGGGCCTTCCAGAAGTTGTTGGAACGGTACAACAAGTGCATTGCAGCCGGAGGAGATTACTTCGAAGGGGAGTAGAGTTTCAAGTGTGTACTATCAATAAAAGTGCCCATACGAAAAAAGTGTGGAAACTTATTTAATGATCCTATTACTCCTCTTGTTGCGTAGCCATATACACGAATATGGCCATGTGCGAAATAGACATATACTGTTCCTTACTATAGAATATATAAAGAACATAGGAATCTCAGAATTCGAAAACACGTAACGACTTCTTGTTCAGGTACGAAACCTTTTTATTAACTTTAGGCTAAAGGTTTCGACGTAAGGAGGCGAGACACAATCTTCTATGCTGTCTTATTCATTTGGCCCCCAACTCAAGCGGCCCCCATCGGGCGCACGTTCGCCTCGCGCCTGCGAGCACCAAAATCGATCCTTCTCGTTTGGCGTGTAGTACCCGACTCTTTTTTTCTTCAAATTCTCACACAAGCTTCCGCGCGCTTCCGGTGCGTGACGTCACCCGCACCCTGTCACCGCGTTTCGTCTCGGACTATTATGACATCTGAGTGACACCCTCATCCGCCCGCGCGCACCCGCGTTAACACCTGCTTCAATGTTGCACCTAACTAACCCATGTACTGAGCCGAAAGGTTCTCAGCCTAACTAAACTCAAAGGCATGAACCGAAATCCCTCGGCTATTTTATAACACTCTGCCAACTGAGTCCTCCGTCCGTCTTCGTCTCCCTGTCTCTCTCTCTCATACTCACGATAACTTAAAACCCCTATGAGATAAATAAAGTGAGAAACCCCGATGAGATAAATAAAGGGAGACCTGTATATCGATCTAAAAGAATGCCTCCTTGTGGCTATACAAAAAAACTTACTTTAAGATGAAAACACGCACCCAAATATCGGAAGTTATTAATTTACTGTCGGTAAAATAAACTCTTCTTACATTTTACTCGGTGGATGCACCACATGGACGCTAACAAAACGCATTGAGAATAAAGCTGCATGCTGTCTTGAACAAATCCTGGAAGCAGTAACGTAGCAAACAACAGTTATACGGCCACTTGACTCCCATCTTACAAATCCTCCAAGTAAGATGAACAACATATGTGGGTCATTGCTGAAGATGCAAGATTGAACTCATAAGACGATGTTCCCTGAGGGACTCCTGCACAGGGTCGTGCTAGTATTGGCTGACCAGCAAATAGTTCTGTGAGGACACAAGATACAACTAAGAAGACTTGCCAGTGTCGATAGATGATAGGAATGGATGTCAAGAGAGAGAGAGAGAGAGAGTGAGAGAGAGAGAATGAGAGAAGAGACTCAGGGAATTTCGTGATGATGATGATGATGATGATGATGATAAACTTAATTTCTCGTTCATGGGACACGTGATACTTTCGTTCTACGAGAATTAAACTCTATGAAGCTTCCACGCAAGTCACGTCACATGCTGATCAGTTCGAAGGAAGGAAACGTTAGGAAACGCAATTGGTTATGAGATTACAGTTCAAATTAACTTGAGTAGATTAAATCGTAAAAGGTTAAAGATAATAAAATAAATAAATGAATGAATGAATAAATAAACAGACCAGAAAAGAAACTAAGATATTGTCACGTGAAAAATTGATCTCTTATTTTTATCCCCTTCTCTATGAATCTGACTGTTTAAAGTCGATCGATTGGAAATATCGAATAACGTTTGCGAATATAATTCGGGGTCTACATTCAATTAATTTGGAATTAAACCAAACTGACAACTGATATAATAACTGTTTTTTGTTTGTTTTATCTTTCGGAATATGTCAACATTTTCCTTTCACTTTCGCCAAACTGTTCTCTTGTTCCATCACTGCTTCTTTCTCCGGCTATTTTAATGATCTGTTCATCCAGAGTTATCGTTCTTACTTCTCTTTTAATTCGTTCAACGGATAATAATAATCCTTTTCAATGACTTTATCTTTCTCTTTATCATTGTCTCTCCTCTCATGTATTCATCTATATTCTTTCTTTTTCTTTCTTTGATTAGTTTTTTTCTTCTTTTCACTTCTTACGATTTGCTTTCGGATTCAAGAATGCGTCTACTTTAGCTCTTTCTTTCTTTAATCTCTGTATTTTCTTTCTTTCTTTCTTTCCTTCTTTCTTTCTTTTGTTTTCTTTCTTTCTTTCTTTTGTTTTCTTTCTTTCTTTCTTTAATCCCTGAATTTCTTCCTTTCTTTCTTTCTTTCTTTCTTTCTTTCTGTCTTTCCTTTTTTCTTTCTTTGTTTTCTTTCTTTTTTCCTTTCTTTTTTCTTTCTTTCATCCTGTATTTTCTTTCTTTCTTTCTTTCTTTCTTTCTTCCCTGTGTTTTCTTTCTTTCTTTCTTTCTTTCTTTCATCCCAGTATTTTCTTTCTTTCTTTCTTTCTTTCTTTCTCTCTTTCTTTCTTTCTTTCTTTCTTTTGTTTTCTTTCTTTCTTTCTTCCCTGTGTTTTCTTTCTTTCTTTCTTTCTTTTTTCTTTCTTTAATACCTGTATTTTCTTTCTTTCTTTCTTTCTTTCTTTCTTACCATTTTCTCTCTGTTCCAATAAGCTGTTTACTTTTGTAGTATTTTCTTTCTTTCTTTCTTTCTTTCTTTCTTTCTTACCTGTATTTTCGTTTTTCCTTTCCTTCTTTATTTCTTTCTTTTTTCTTCTTTTATATAATCCCAGTATTTTGTCTCTTTGTTTCTTTGTTTTTTTAATACCTGTATTGTCTTTCTTTCTTTCTTTCTTTTCTTTTCTTTTCTTTATTAGTTTTCTTTTCTTTTTTCTTTTATTCTTCCTGTTTAGATAATTCTTTTCCAATTTTTAGTATTAATGTTTAAAGTATTTTTGTCCCAATTTTCCTGTTTCTTTCTTTAAGTGAAATCCTTAAACTTGGTATTCCGTGCCGATTGACTGCTGCTGGTTGCACAAGGCGCCGGGGTCCTATTTTTTAACACTCCATTCTCATTACTTGTAGTCTACTTAGTAACGTGTTGAGTTTCCTTTATGCCCCTTATTTCCTTTTCCCCATTTTCCATCTTTTTCCTTCCTGTGTTCTCTTCTTGTTTATATACTTACTTGCTCTTTTTTAATATATTTGTTTGCATATGTTCCGTATTTATATATTTCCTGTCGTATCTAATAATGCCATTGTTTTGTCTTTTTATAGGCCTAGGGGATAGAGTGTTTTTCAGTGGTCCGGGATACCTATATTCAATACCCCAAAGCCCCATCATCACTGGAACCATCAGATTGTTTTATGTCATATCCAGGGAACTCGTTTACTTGGTGGGGGTCTTAGCCCTCTGCAGAGAAGCTGTTGGTGTATTCTACAGCCCCAGCCGAATGGGCAAGATACGAGGACCATTAAATAGGTTTCATGCAAGATTGTCTAAAAGCAGTCTGAAGCATACCATACGTTTTTTGTGGCATTTTTTCCAAGTTTAAAACAGAAAATTATTGCATATCGTTCTTCTAAAGTGTCAGATTGCATTTTTGAAATTCACCAGCTATGACAATCAGGCTTTTTAGTAGAGTGTATTCCAATTGCTTCTGTAGCTGATCATTTGAACCTGAAGTCATAAAAATTGGTCAGTAATCTCATAAGATGTATAGCAATAACATAGTGAATTTTCAAGAGTCTACGACAATTTTAAATACCCACATGAAAAAAGTCTGTAAACTTATCGTATGTACCTCGTATATATATATATATATATATATATATATATATATATATATATATATATATATGAAGGTTGCGGGAAAAAATATAATCCAAATAGGTGAATATATCATGATGTAAAGTCGACGTTAACGTTTCGGTTTCAGTAACCATCATCAGGACTTGGATATGAAATAGTTCACATATCGATGGGTGCTTGCTGAGATGACAGGAGCAAATGAGAAATATACAACGAAAAGATAGATAAACATGCACATAGCGTTCAAAATTCAAAAGTCATCAGAACGTGTTTGGCACGTGGAAAAATATTTGAAAATGTTGGATTTTTCAAAGAAACGAGACAAAACCTCCCGTTTATTGAAAAATACGCAACAAATAAGTTTTCATATGTATAGATCATTTGGAATCATCCATGTTAAATGTTATGTAAGAATGTATTTGGTATTTGTTTTTTTCCGAAAAGACAGTATGAAAGTAAATATGGATAAAATCTGACAGTATGAAGGTTGCAGGAAAAATATAATCCAAATAGGTGAATATATCATGATGTAAAGTCGACGTTACTGCAGAGTGTTTGAAAGTTACCCTTAGGATGGTAATTGCCTTACTAAAAATACAAGATAGAAGACAACAGTAAGAGATAGGTAAAGAGCAGTAAATAGGAAAAGAGAGATAATGATGAGTCGGTTTTGTGGCTAATGTAATGGCTTGTGACACTGTAGATAGCGAGTTCAAACCTCAGTCTCGCTATTACTTTCATTTTCTATTGACTAATACCCTTGACAACAATATCATTTGTCAACTTTACTTAGGCCTTTGACCCCATCCACAGGGGAAAGATAGAGCAAATTCTACTCGCCTACGGCCAACCAAAAGAAACCGCCGCAGCCCTTATGACGCTCTATAGAAACAACGAAGGTGCCCGTGGTGTAATGGTTATCGTCATAGGAAATCGACACGACGACACGAGTTCAAATCCTGGACGATACTGATTGCATTTCACATAGCACTAATACCCTTGGGAAAGGTATGAATCCAATTATTCTCCCTCCAGCTATGGGTAAATAGTAGGACAGACTAGGTTCTTCAGCCTTGGTGAGGAAACTAGTCTAGGAGAAAGAAAACTCTGAATTCAAACCTATTAAACTCCGCTTAGAAATTGTCCTTGTGTCATATCCTGCCCGAGCGGAGGGGTTGGTAAATAAGATAAAAACAACAAAGTAAAAGTCGACATTGTAGCAGGTGTACTGCAAGGAGACAGATTAGCCACATATCTCGTTATCATCTATCTAGACTACGTAGTTAGAACATCTACCGATAAAATCAAAGAAAACAGTTTCAAGTTAACAAAAGAAAGAAGCAGAAGGTACCCCGCAAAAACAATTACCGATGTGGATTATGCCGATGATATAGCACTTCTGGCAAATGCACCTGCCCAAGCCGAAACCCTGCTACATAATCTGGAACGAGCCTCCATGCCAATGCCCACAAGACAGAATATATGTGCTTTAATCAAACAGGTGACATCTCCACACTAGGCCGTAGTTCTCTGAAACTAGTTGACAAGTCCACCTACCTAGGGAGCAGTGTCCCATCAACCGAGACAGACATTGACACGCGACTAGCAAAGGCATGGAGAGCTAACGATAGAACATCGGTCATATGGAAGTCAGACCTAACCGATAAAATGAAACGTAGTTTCTTCAAAACAGCGGCCATGTCGATACTGCTATATGGATGCACTACATGGACGTTAACTAGACGTATGGAGAAAAAGGTTGACGATAATAACATAAAAATGCTGCGAGCAATACTGAACAATCCAAGAGACAGCACCCCACAAAGCAGCAGCTGTACGGCCACCTACCACCCATCACGAAAACTATCAAAATTAGACGAGCCAGACATGCGGGACATTGCTGAAGAAGTAGAGACAAGCTCATAAGGGATGTACTCCTGTGGACTCCTTCACATGGATGAGCATAGGCAGGACAACCAGCTCTAACCTACAAACAGCAGCTCTATGCCGATACGGGATGTAGCACTGGGGACCTGCCAGAAGCAATAGACGATAATGAGTGGTGGCGAGAGAGTGTCAGGAATATCCGAGCTGATCGAACGACATGCTGATGATGAATACCCTTGGAAAATGTATAAACCCCCTAATCCCTCATCAATTGGTTAAATATTACCACTACTGTTTTTCGACAAGGATAGCTGAGGAAAACAATAACCCACTAATGACTTAAACAAAGACACCTAACCTAACCAAACCTTTCACGTGGCAAATAACTTTCTCCCTTTCTCTCTCGCTCAGTCTTTTTCTCTAGCTCTCTCTCATATATATATATATATATATATATATATATATAATGTTACTGCAGAGTGTTTGAAAGTTACCCTTTAGATGGTAATTGCTTTACTAAAAATACAATTTAGAAGACAACAGTAAGAGATAGGTAAACAGTAAATAGGAAAAGGGATATAATGATGAGTTGGTCCACGAATGTATTTGAAGATGTACGTATTTTTTTTTTTTTAAGTAGAGGAATTAATTGAATTACCATGACCAGAAATTCCGCTGAACACCTAAACACGACATACTGGAACACTGGACTGCTGTTTCGACCTTATTAGGGTTAGGTCTAATCAGCAGTGTATACCGTAATCTCCACCACTGGATATCGAACCAGCAACCACAGATTGCAATGCCGAAACTGAGCCACCAGTTCGTCAAATCAACTACATTTGAAGATGCTATAATTTTCTTTTCATCTGGTTTTTGTGTGTGTGTGTGTGTTTATAAAAAGATTTTTAAAAAAGCTCTCGAAGCAAAGAAGTCATTATTTGATGTTAGCGAGGAAAATAACAGACAAAAACGTTCTTATAGACGAGGTCCAACATTTATTAAGAGGATGATAATCAAGCTGAATATCTCCAAGAGTCTCCAAACCGTCTCTCATAATGAGTGGAGAAGACCCTGCATCTTGTAAAGTAAAATATAGAATCACCTAAAAAAGGCAGAATCCAAATTGTTAAGCCACAAACACACAGCCGTTCTGTAGTACAATAGAAATCTAACTATTTACACAACAAACACAAACTTTCTCATTGCTTGTTTCAATCCATGTCACCTTTTACTCCAGTTATTTATGAAAAGTTATCTGATTTCTGCACGTGGTATGATGTGGGGGTGAGATGCTTTTAAATAGCATATACTCTTTTTTTTAAACAGTTTTACGTTCTTTGTTTGTTTGTTTGTTTCTTTCTTTCTTTTTTCCATCTCATTTTTTGGGGGTCTTATTCCTCTTCAGCGAATATAATCTGAGTAAATTTCTCTAAGAGTTTAATGCCGTTTAAATTTTCGTGTGAACTATTTAATGCCTTATGAATAAAATAGTTGTTTTGGAATGGTATCTCAAAAGATGTTTATAACTATAGGTCTATTAAAAGCAAGATTATCAGCTTAGAAGTTCTATTTGTAATCAAAGGGTCATTTTCAATGGGACTTGCAATAAACCCATTTCTTTCTTTTACTTTTCCTCTCTTCAAACACAGCATTATAATCTGGATGTGAGAGGTTTGGTTTGGTTTGGTTTGGTTTGGTTGGTTGGGTTTTATGGCCTATCAACCTTTGTAGGTCATTTAACGCCAAATCCATTTTTATGCAAATAGTTAGTTCTATTTAAAATAATTCAGTTTAGCATGAGTACATAGTTTATATGTAAAAAAAACATTTCTATTTCAAGCTATTCAGTTTAGTCCAGCAGTTTTTATTTAGCTAATTCAGTTTAGTATAAGTACAGATTTTTACACACAGTTAAATGTCAAATACACTTCTATATTAAATAATTCAGTTTAGTGTAAGTAGAGTTTCAATGTCAAAAACAGTTCTATTTCAAACAATTCAGTTTAGCACAGTTTAATTGTCAGAAAATTTCTATTTCAAGCTATTAAGTCTAATTAAACTCTTCCAATTCAAACAATTCAGTTTTGCATCATTATGAAGTTAATTCTATTTAATCCATTGATAGGGTCCCATTAGATGTTACCACTCCGGGCCAAAGTGGACACGAGAGCAATGACAATGAAAGGGTGTTCCGCATTCCCCAAAGCTCCAGCATCACTGGAACCTCACCATCAAATTGTTTAGTGTCATATCCAGGACACTCATTGGGAGTTCTTACCCCACTGCAAATGTGCAGTCAGTGTATTCTACAGCCCCAGCCGACTGGGCAAAGATGAGAGAGAGATGTTCTGTAAACCCCGCCATATATATATATATATATATATATATATATATATATATATATATATATATGTGCGCGCGTGCGCGTGTGTGTGTGTTTGTTGTTTTTTTTTTTTTTTTCCTCCTTGGTTTGGGCTGTAGAATACACCGACTGCATCTCTGAAGTGGGATAAGACCCCCAGCGAGTGTCATTCATATGACACTAAACAATCTGATCGTGAGGCTCCAGTAATGCTGGAGCTTTGGGGAATGTGGTGTACCCCTTCATTGCTATCCCTACCAGGTCCACTCTGGCCTGGAGTGGTAGCACCTGATAAGAGTTCTATCTCTAGGTCGAATAGAACTACTCTGTGTACTTATGCTAAACTGAATTGCTAAAAAATAGTACTGTTTTGATATTTAAACTGCGTGCCTATGCTAAAGTTAACTGCTTGAAATAGAACTTGTGGGACATTTAAAGTACATATTTATGCTAAACTGAATTGATTGAAATAGAACTGTTTGATTAAACTGAATCGGTTGAAATACAAATGTTTTTGACAATTAAACTGGGTGTATATGTATATGCTAAACTGAATTGTTTGAAATAGAACTGTTTATTTATACAAAAATGTATTTGGTATATATATGTATATATATATATATATATATATATATATATATATATATTTGTGAGACTGTCTCAGTTTCTATTTTGGTGACTTTGATATAAACGCAGAACTAGAAAACTAAGATCCGAGACGAGACTGATCTTCGAATCAAGAAGAATATATCACGTGGTGTCTGTTATTCATTTCTTCCGGCTTCCACGGCCTCTGATACTTAACAGAGAAAGAATAAAACAACAAAAGTTCCTGACATTAAAATTTGGATTGTATATTTGTCAGTTTTACTACTCCGATTAGAAGTCTTCGTAGCGTAATGGTTAAAGTACTGGGCTGCAGCCTCTAAGTAAGCGAGTTCGAGCTCCAGTCGGACAATAGCATTCACTTTCAAAATAATACCTTTGAGAATAGCATGAATCTACATATTCCCCAAACTTTGGGTGAAATAATATTATTGTTGCTCTAATATAAATATAGTTTTGGCATTAAATAACCTTCGAAGTTTGATATGCCATTAAAGACAGAAACGAAATAAGATAGTTTAAATAGCAGTCACCGGTGACCACATCACATTAAAATTTTCTCTTTTTTTTATTATATGTCAGTCTATTTCCTTTTTCTCATGCACTATACTTCTCTTTCTTTCTTTCTTTCTTTCTTTCTTTCTTTCTTTCTTCCTTCTTATTGTTTGTTTATTTTCTCTTTTATTTATTTATTGATTTATTTATATACTTATTTATATATTCCCTAGATACTCGGTTAATCCTATTCCTAATCCTTTAATTCCGTTTATTTTAATCCTTCTTTCTAGCTAATCCTACGTTCTTTTCAGCCTCCTTTCTTTTTACTTTTTTTCATTCATTTCAAGCATCACATTTCTCTTTTAAATAATCTATTGCCTTTGAGAGTTAAAAAAAGGAACATTGCGCAAGAAGAATCATCTTCTATTGCATTCGACATATCAAGGCATGATTTTATCTGGTTGGTTTGTTGGTTTTACTGGATGTCAACACTTGATTTTGTTTATGCCGAAATCAGTTTTATCAATTGTGGTCTCCAGTTATATACGCTAAAAATACATCAACACAATCGTTTTAAACTGGTATACAATTCATATTAAACATTATCTTAAATGGATTTACTAAACCTGTTTATGGAACCTTCACTTGCACAACTAATCTGAGTCTGAGTGGGCGTGAGTATAATGACAAAGAAATGGCTTTTTGTCCATGAAGGACAAGAAAAAGGCGAGGATTACCATAACAAGCAGGTTGTGAGATAGAAGAAGAGCACTGGATATATCCATATATAGGTTTGATAATTTGGCATTCCCATAGCAGTTGATAGATAGATAGATAGATAGATAGATACTACCTGAGAAAGAATAGATAGATAGATAGATAGATACTACTTGAGAAAGAAAGAAAGAATAGATAGATAGATAGATAGATAGATAGATACTACCTGAGATAGATAGATAGATAGATAGATAGATAGATAGATAGATACTACCTGAGAAAGAAAGAAAGAAAGAAAGAAAGGATAGATAGATAGATAGATAGATACTACTTGAGAAAGAAAGAAAGAATAGATAGATAGATAGATAGATAGATAGATAGATAGATGCCTAAAAATAATGATGGTGTACCAGTTTGCTAGATATATATATCAGAATACTAAGATATGTAAATAGATAGATTTTCAAAACATGAGCCTCGCTATTGGATACGGGATACGTGTTGGTGTAATGTTGTTTTGAATGATTGATTTAAGGAAAAGTGTTGTATACCCACGATAATCATCTCAGTCACAACTGTGATACAACACATTAACACAATGGGCAGGGTCAAATACACAGGTGACTCCGTTGTTCAGGATCGGACGTTTATTAACTTCTTGACTTCTTAGTTCGGTTCTTCGACACGAGGAGAGAGAGATACAATTCTTAAAAGTCTTTCGTATCATACTATGCTAACAAAACTCAAATGCTCGGCACATCTCGTGGAGCTTCAGATCTCCTTTCATCTTCGCTGGTCGGGACCCGAAAAACTTAACCGTATACCTCAACGGTCGAAACCCAAACCTCTCAACACCATGGTCGGAACTCAACTTCTACTGTCCGTCTACATGGCCCAAGTCAACCCCCAACTCGACCGGTCCCCATTCGACAACCAACTGGACTGCTCCTCAGTGAAAACCCAACTGACGTCTTTTTCAAAATACCCAAATTCTCAGCCCATCGCTTCCGGGAATGGTGTCATTCACACTCCCGTCTCATTTCCTATCAGGGGTTTATTATGACAATTGTGATTGTCATATCCTCTGTGCTCGAGCGTAAACAGTACCCAATGTCTGTGCACCTGAACTAAGAGCCGAAGAGTTCAAAGCCCAACCAAATTGAATGATAAAATATAATTAATGAAAAATGATTTATATAAAAAATCATTCCGTAATTATATAACAAAAGTTTTTCTACTTCTAAAATCGATCATGGTAAAGTCACATTGCAATTCAAAAGATTTGCTACACTTGTATGTTAATTTTTTCTATTCTTAACGGCACTAGAATTTTAAACAGAAAACCCACAGATTTTGTTCGTGTTCAATTATGTATTAGATGAGAAACCAATAATTTTATAGGCTTTCATTATCATGGCTTGGCGGTGTGAAACGAGGACCAATAAGGTGCTGATCCACGCTGACTTTAAATACTTTCCCAGCTGATAAGGTAAATGCAGGACAATGAGTCTTGGTCGCAGCAGCCGAAGTTGAAGGTCTACTCAGAGAATGATGATGTTACTTTTTAAGCATTTTATACCTTCTCTTGCACATCCTGTTCATCGGCATGACTCTGCGGTTGTTTTCAAGAGGCCACAACATGGTTAGTGGTGATACTCGGCTAAATCTCGGTGATGGTCAATGTGAAAGGTAGCAAAGGATTTTGCCAGCAATCGTTGGATCACTTCTTTGGCGTTTCTTTGTAACGATTCCTCTGCAGAGAGTTCACTGCGCAGTATGAGTCTTCTTGGAGACGTGTCCGGCCCAAAGTAGCTGTGAACTTCGGCCTGAATATTAAGGAAGAGTTGAGGCAACGCTGGTTTGGTTCGGTTTGGTTGGTTGGGTTTTATAGCATATCAACCTTTCCAGGTTATTTAATGCCAAATCCATTTTTATGTAAATAATCTGTTTTAAATTCAGTTAAGCATAAGTACACAGTTTAATTGTCAAAAACTATTTCAAAATATTCCAGCAGTTATATGTAACAATTCAGTTAAGTGTAAATACAGTTTTAATGTCGAAAAACAGTTCTATTTGAAATATTCAGTTTACTCAAACAGTTCAGTTTAGCATAAGTATGCTGTTAGTTCTATTTAACCCATAGATAGGACCCTTATCAGGTGCTACCACTCCGGGCCCGAGTGGACCCGGGAGCGATGGCAATGAAGAGGTACTCCCCATTCCCCAAAGCTCCAGGATTGCTGGAACCTCACCATCAGATTGTTTAGTGTCATAAAAAGGGCACTCGTTGGGGGCTAGGTCTTACCCCTCTGCAGAGATGCAGTCGGTGTATTCTACAGCCCCAGCCGACTGGGTAAGCAACATTGGTAAAACTGTTTGACCAGATGTTGGTGATGCCAATAAGTGATCCACAACTCTGAGCCGTACAGGATGGTAGCCAGGACGACGCTTGTATGTACACTGATCTTTGACCTTTCTTCAGGTGTCTGTTACATCTGATGCGTTTAAATAGTCTGCCAAATCACTACTCGCCTTTGACAACCTGTTGAAAAATTCTTTATGATGTGATGGCGCACTAAAGGCAGGGGAATCGATGTCCGTCTTTCTCAGTCACGCCAATGGTGATGGGTGGAAGGCGGTACTATTCAAGAGTACTTCTAATTTATTTGAATTGACCTCTAGCCTAACGACCGAGGTTGCTTCTGTTAAGTAAAAAATGATGTCTAATTATATCATAGAATAAAAACTGATATAATTAGATATCATTTTGAGGTCAAACACTACAACACTGACATTCCATTAGAAAAAAAGATGGATATTTAGCAGACCAAACTTAAATAGTTCCCTATACAAAAAAAAAGGGCTTTTTCGTTCAATATTTTTATGTGTCGAATAAAATATATGTATGCTTTCAGTCAAAAATATTTGGTTGCCATCAAAAAACTGTATTTCTCATTCTAAGTGGGTTTTTTCCCCCCAATGAAACAAGTTATTCACCACAATGTTTTTATTTATCATATTTACCCAACCCCTCCGCTCGGACTGGATATGAGACAAGGTCAATTTTTAAGCGGATTTTACAGGTTTGAATTCAGAGTTTTCCTTCATCCTAGACTAGTTACCTCTCCAAGGCTGAAGAACCCAGTCTGCCCTACTATTTACCCATAGCTGGAGGGAGAATAATTGGATTCATACCTTTCCCAAGGGTATTAGTGCTATGTGAAATGTAATCCGTCTCGTTCAGGATTTGAACTCGTGTCGCCGTGTCCATTTCCTACGACGATAACTACTACACCACGGCACCTCCAATGTTTTTATTTATGATACTGAATACAAGTCTTCCGGAGCCACATTAAATACTAATTAATTGAAAAAAAATAGGCTTCTAAAAATTTGATTCATCAAAATGACCCCCAATGGCTGCTATCACTGCTTCAAAGATTCTCAGCATTCTTTCTACCAAAGACTGGAGGTAGACTGAACATAGTTCTGCCTAGCTTTCTTGCAAATGTTGCCGGAGATGAACCGCATTTGTGGCTTGTTTAGCTCTGACATTTCAATCAAGTTCATCCCACACCAGTTAAATGGGATTTAAGTCCGCAGACTACCCCGGCAAAAATACCAGTTGAATGACATACTCCTCCTCTTTACTTTTAATGTACCTCTGGCAGAGCTTACTCATGTGCTTTCGGTTTGAGTACAAATACTTGAACCCCAAGCGGCGTTCCAAATGGGATCATATGATGCGGTCTCATTCCATTTGCCCAATTCCTGGTGGAAATCCTTGATTTTGCAATTGAAAAGCACCCCTATACTCTGATAGAGCCCTATCCATGCTTTACTTTTGGTGTGATACAGGGAGTTGCAAATCTTCGCTGCATATAGATGCATTTTTTGGACCCTGAGATTTCAAACTTATATTCGTCCGTCAAAATGACTTTATTCTACTAGTCTATTCTTCAGTCTTTGTGCACCTTGATCCACTGGAGCAGTTTGACATTGTTTTGCTTCCTTAACAGTATTTTCTTGACAGCACTTCTACCATATATGTCAGCTTCACAGAGTCTTCTCCTCTCACTGAATGTTAACTCATTTTTTCACGAGGTTTATTCAGTTGTGCAATGATGTTTGGAGCGGTCAGCCTTCTGTCACGCAAACTGGTGACTCCGATGAAATTGTCCTCCGCACTTTTTGTTGCTTTAAGTTTACCAGCCCAACTTTTGGTTTTGTTTTGTTCCGATCCCGACGACGCCCAACGGTATAATTCACTGTAGATCTGGGATTTAAAAAAATATCTTCTTGAATACCCTTCATTTTTTAAAGAAGTAAAACATCTTCAAATCAATTTTTCAAAAGATATCTGCTTATAGTAAAGTAAAAGTTACTGAGTAAAACTTGTATTTACTATAATAAATAAAAACGTTGTGGTGTTTAATTTGTTTCATTAAAAATAGCACTTTTAGAATGAGAAAAAAAATTTTGAGAGTAGCCAAATACTTTTAACTGGTAGAGTATATATTTTCAAACCGAACTTGATTTTTTCTCGCTTAGAGTATATATATATATATATATATATATATATATATCTTAGATATGTATTTTTTAATTTATGGAATTTAGACCGCGACCCCTGGGTTTCATGGAGTTTTTTTACAAAATAACAATCATCAGGCAGTTAACAAAATAAAAAACTCCATGAAACCCAAGCGTCGCAGTCTAAATTCCATTAATTAAATGTATAGATCTAATATATATTTATTTATTATTATTATTTTTATTATTATCATCATAGCTCTATTGTAGATATTGAGCACTCTCCATATTATATTGCACTTGACTCGACACAAACCCACAAAGTGATTTAGTGACAACCAATACTGTTATAATATATATATATATATATAGAGAGAGAGAGAGAGAGAGAGTGAGAGAGAGAGAGAGAAACTCGTAATGATAAACTCATGTTTAATCCATCTGAAAAGATTTTTTTTTTACTAAAACATGTTTCTGCGTACACATCACACATTCTTTTTAATAATCCTCATATATTTACATTTCCCAAATTTGTATGATAGACCGCTGTTCAAGCCTGGTGCACTCAGCCATTTTGAATAAACTCAAAACAACTCCTTTTTCTAAGATTTAAAAGAAATTGCTATTAAACAATTTAAAAAAATAAAAAGTTTAAACTTACGGAAAAAAAATCGTAAAAATGAATCTTATGGCTTTAAAAAAAAATATTAGGTCATTTCTTGAATGACATAGTAATCTTATGACTGCTATCAACAAATAATAGAAATTATCGAAATCTTTTCTCTCGGATAAAATAAAATGAGGATTCATAAGATTTAGCCATGTATCTATCCTTGTATGGCTGCATCACCTGTGTAGCCACCTACTTCCCATCTCACTAGATATCCGAGGACGACAAATAAGACCCTTCGGGCTACGCTAGAGAATCAGGGAAGATCACCTAAGCAAAGTTCTCTTGCGAACTTCTACACATGAATTCCCTAATGTCGGCCGATCAGCAAATACATACATTTATTAGCTCCATGAGGATACTGGATGACGTCTGGAGGACTTTCTAAATGCAACGAAATAAAGAAACGGATGGGGAGAGAGAAAGAGAGACAAGACAATCCGTTCTCTCAAGGTAAGTTGATGATGATAACAGTTGGTCGGTCGGTCGGTTGGTTGGGTTTTATGACATATCAACCTTTCTAGGTTATTTAATGCCGAATCCATTTTTATACAAATAATCAGTTCTATTTCAAACAATTCAGTTTAGCATGCGTACACAGTCTCAAGCTATTCAGTTTAGTCAAACAGTTCTAATTCAAACAACTCATTTTAGCATAAGTACAGTAACAATGCTAAAAACAGTTCTATTTCAACTAATTTAGTTTAGTATAAGTACGCAGTTTAAATCTCAAAACGGTTTTATTCAGTTTAGCATAAATAAGGCAAAAATTATCAAATACTCGAAACCACAGTTTAATTCTATTTGACCCATGGATAGGACCCTTATCAGTTGCTATTACACTGGGCCAGAATGAACCTGGGAGCAATAGCAATGAAAGAGTACTCCGCATTCCCCAAAGCTCCAGCATTACTGGAACCTCACAATCAGATTTAGTGTCTTATTAAGGACAATCTTTGGGGTGGGGGTCTTACTACTCTGCAGAGAAGCAGTCGTGTATTCGACAGCCTAACCAGCCGACTGCGCAAGATGATAATAGAAGGACCCTCGTATATATAGTATATATATATATATATATATAGTTTGGTTGTCACTAAATCATTTTGTGGGTAAATGTTGAACCAAGTGCAATATGATAATGAAAGTGCTCAATATCTAGGATGGAGCTATTATATATAATAATAATAATAATAATATAATAATAATAATAATAATAAAATAAATGTATATTAGATATATATATTTAATTCATGTAATTCATGTAATTTAGACTGCGACCCCTGGGTTTCATGGAGTTCTGCCTGATGATTGTTGTTTTGCGAAAAACTCCATGAAACCCAGGGGTCGCAGTCTAAATTTCATGAATTATATATATATGATATATATATATATTATTATTATTATTATTATTATTATTATTATTATATATACGTGGATAACTCTATTGGTGGAATTTCTGGAATGTTATTAAGACTAATTCCACCATAATACCTACGAAAATGGTTGATATTTTCCTGGATTTTCAAATGTTTTTCTTTAACATTCTCAAACAATTCCTGAAGTATGATAAAGAAAACAGAGAACTTCGCAGCATTGAAGTCTTATCTTTGGCCGACATAATGCTCTTCCAATAGTCAAGTGTTATTTCATCTATTAGGTTGACTGTTAGGTCATCAAGTTGTAGTAAAGAAATTAGCTTCTTCTTAATATTCTCCTAGTTTGCGATCATCAGTTCATTCTTGTCCTCTTAAGAAGGTATTGGGTACACCTTAAAGGAGTTCTTATAATCAAATTCATCTTTCTTTCGTCGCCCAAATGCCTAAATTTCAACAAAATTGGTTTTCCTTAATTTTCTTTCACGAAACTCCATTTTTTTAAAGGTGATCTAACCTTAAAAAACGTTCGGGGTAATTGGGGTAAAACGAAATGAAAAAGACAGAAATTGATTAAAATATTCTATTTCTCTTATTAGTTAAATCAACAGTGGATGTTTAAAAATTATACAAGGATACAAAAATCTTAGGAAAACCGGTATATCAAGAAACGGCCAATTCTTTCCTGATATACACTTTTTTCCTTGGATTTTGTATTTTTGTGTTTCTGAATATCCATCGTTAATTTTACATCACAGATATCATCCCTCACTTTCCTGATGACGGTTCACTAGAACTGAAACACTGTAGTATCGACTTTGCTTCTATTTAATCTCTCCTTCTACTTGGATTACCTTGTTATCAATTTCTCTCTCTCTCTCTCTCTATATATATATAGTATATATATATTATATATATAAACTTCCATGCTATTATTAAATTTACGAGGATTATCAATAACTTTACAGACTTTTTTCGTATGGGCACTTATATTGATAGTACACATATAAAACTCTAGTCCCCTTCAAACTAACCTCCTCCGGCTCCAATGCACTTGTGGTACGGTTACAAAAACTTCGGAAGGCCCTATGGAAGTCCTCTTGTGTGAGCGTGTCAATAACCTTCGTCACAGCCTCTTTCATCTCATCACTTGTCTCATAACCACAGCCTCTGAGCTTAGGGAATAAGCAAAAGTCACAGGGAGCAAGGTCTGGACTATAGGGACGCTGACGAACTGTCTTGATGCCCATCTTGGTCAAATAGTCTGTGACAAGGATGGAGTTGTGGACTGGTGCATTGTCCATGCCACTGACCCGATTTGAAGAGTGCTAGCCTGTTCCGACGGAATCTTTTCCTGAACTCCCTTAAAACCACAACATAGTAACCCTAACCCTAACCCTTTGGCCAATCAACTCTAGTCTATTGACTTCCTTACTCCTCCCACACCTCTCATCATCCCTCACAGACTCCCCGTCTTCCTTGAATCTCTTATGCCACTCAAAAACTGATGCTCCATTCCTGCAAGATGGTTGAAAAGCTGTCTGAAGCATTCCATACGTTTCTGTGGCATTTTTCCCAAGTTTAAAACAGAATCTTATTGTGTATCGTTCTTCTAGGTGTCGTCATTGCATTTTTAAAATTCACCAGCAATGACAATCAGGCTTTAGTAGGGTGAATTCCAATTGCTGCAGTAGCTGTTGATTTTAACCTGAAATCATAAAAATTGGTCAGTTATCTCATCAGATATATATAAATAACATAGTGAATTTTCAAAAGTCAATTTTAAATACCTGTACCCAAAAAGTCTGGAAACCTATTGAAGGCCCCACGTATATAAAGACTTATATATATATATATATATTTACTTTTTATTATTATGTAAGGCAAAGCTAGAACAAACTAAGGAAAGAGAAACAGTTTTTATTCGTTCGTTTTCTATCCAACAACAATCATTCTCTCACATGCTAAACCCCTGTTGGCCTGTCTCTCTCTGTATATGCGCAATTACCAGCCCCTCTACACGAGCAGGATATGACACAAGGTCAGTCTTTTAAGTGGAATTAACCGAATTGAATTGGGAGTTTTCCTTTTCCTTGACCAGTTACAATACCAAGATTAAAGAGGCAACTCTGCCCTACTATTTACCAATAATTGGATGGTGAATAGTTAAATGCATACCTTACCCAATGGTATTTGTACTTGTCTTTAATTGGAATCATTTTGAGATGAGGTTTCTTAATTTGAGAATTAATTTTCATTTATTGCGGACTTTTTTTTCTCATCTTTAGCCAATTTATTGTTAGGCGTCTTGTTACCGTCCACCTCGTCTGATAATTCTACTATTCAAATTTGTTCCTGCCACACAAAGCAAACGACTTGCGCAAACAGGAAGCGAGTCCAAGTGTGTTAAGTGATGCAATTCTTTACCCATTGGCTGCCAATGAATAGCGCGGGGAGCAGGGAACGCAAAGGCCATACAGAACTAGGTTGAGAGAGGGGGGAAGATTGGGAAGGAAATGTTGAGATATTCTGAATAAAGGGAAATAACTCTGCAAGACAATAAGTTAAAGACTAGGCACACCAAATAAAAAAAAGAAAAGGAAAAAAAAAGCTGAAGGAAAATATTGATGGGATCTTGTTAGTTTACAAAACACGTTCATTTAAAGCAATGAGAATGGAATACAATCCACATGAATGAGACTAATTTTATTTGATCGTTAATTAAATATTAACCAATCAAAGTTAACCCTCTTCGTAATAATTACAAGCTCAAATACAAGAAACCATTTTTGGTTTGATTCGGTCTGCTTTGTTTAACGACGAATCAACTCCGAATAGATTATTTAATGCCAGCAGTTGATTAATTTGTTAATATTTGATTTCAACAAAAAAAAATTTTTCCATGTTTCATGATATTTTTCTCGGGCGAGTCAAAAGTTTGGCAATATTTTTGAAACATGGGACAAAATTTGGCAGCTTCAGATAATTTAGTCGAGGTCTTGAAGGTGGTAAACTACATTGAACTGTGAGATACCAAGCTCGCCTGATACTCTCTGAGTGCCTCTCTGGATTTACCAAAGTCGTAAAGGTGATGAACAACACTGCTTGGTGACATGTCGTGCTCTCCTGATACTCTTCAAGTGTCACTCGTTGGATTTGCCGCGGTCGTGTAGTTGACGAACAACAATGGACTGCGACATGTGGAGCTCTCCTGATACTCTCCAAGTTCAACTCACTGGTTTTACTGAGGTCATGAAGGTGACGGAAAATACTGAACTGTGACATGCCGTGCTCTCCTGATACTCTTCAAGTGTCACTCGTTGGATTTGCCGCGGTCGTGTAGTTGACGAACAAAAATGGACTGCGACATGTGGAGCTCTCCTGATACTCTCCAAGTGTCACTCACTGTATTTACCGAATTCGTGAAGTTAACGAACAACCCTAGTCGGTGACATGCCGAGTTCTCCTGATACTCTCCAAGTGCTACACACTGGATTTACTGAGGTCGTGAAGTTGACGAACCACACTTGACTGTGAGATGCCTAGCTCACCTGATGCTCTCCAAATGCTTCCCGCCGGATTCGTCTTTAATGGCTTGACACATGACCTCAGAATCTTCGTTTTTAGATTTATCTGACCTTGCCTGATGTTTGAGGGTCTTGTAACCTTAGCGAAACTGCTTACAGAACAATGATGAATAACGCCTTCAGCTTCGCACACCAAGTGTTTTTGGTTGCTTCCGCGGTTTTATGTTCCAATTCACATTCATAAGGCGCAAGTTCTTGAACACGACTACCTTGCTCGTTCATGTGAGCAGTTTTCAAAGCACACACTGAGTTAGTCAAAGTAGAATGTGCCAACGCACCAAGAACCACTAATCTACCAAACGGAGCAGGTTTCTTCTGCAGTTTGAACTGTTTCAGTAACGAAATATACGCGCCACAAACTCTCAAAAGCCAAAATATTGCGAAACTTATGAGTCACCTAGGAAATTAATCGAACATTTTATTTCACTTATCGGCATGCTTTCAAGAATTCTAATCTAATACTCATATTTTATAGGTGGGGGGGTCCTTTTGGTTTAATGGTTAAAGCGATGGACTGCGGAATCGTAGTAAGCGAGTTTGTACTCCAGTCGCGCAATTACGTTCACTTTCAGGCAAATACCTTTTGAAAGGTACGAATCTCCTTATCTTCCAAGCTATGGGTTAAATAGTACCATTACCATATTTACCAACCCCTCCGCTCGGGCAGGATATGACACAATGTCAATTTTAAGCGGAGTTTAACAGGTTTCAATTCAGAGTTTTCCTTTTCATCGACTAGTTGCCTCACCAAGGCTGAAAAACCCAGTCTCCCTACTATTTACCAATAGCGGGTGGGGGGAGAATAATTGGATTCATATCTTTCCCAAGGGTATTAGTGCTATGTGAAATGCAATCAGCCTCGTCCAGGATTTGAACTCGTGTCACCGTGTCCATTTCCTACGACAATAACCATTACAACACGCGCACCTCCCAAATTGGGTGTCCTCGTGGTGTAATGGTTAAAGCGATGAACTGCGGAATCGTTGTACGCGAGTTCGTACTCCAGTCGCACTATTACGTTCACTTTCGGGCAAATACCCTTGGGAAAGGTATGAACCCCCTTATTCTCCCTCCAGCTATGGGTAAATAGTAGGACAGACTAGGTTCTTCAGCCTTGGTGAGGCAACTAGTCTAGGAGAAGGTAAACTCTGAATTCAAACCTGTTAAACTCCGCTTAAAAAAATTGACCTTGTGTCATATCCTGCCCGAGCGGAGGGGTCGGTAAATAGTACCTCCCAAATTAGTACCATTACTGTTCTTCTTGGAGAATATATATATATATATATATATATATATATATATATATTTCTTATTTGATCTAAAGAAGTCCTGTTAATTTTTTGAACATTGATTTATATCAATGCCTTTAACAGGATGGAAATAAATTTATAATCTTAATGTGACCGACGAGAAAATACAAACATACACACACACACACACACACATATATATATATATATATATATAAGTTGACCAACTGTTGTGGAGGGCAACCTGAAGGCTCACTTTTCAATAGTTACTACACAGAAATGTAGGGAAGGAGGGTACTCCTTTCCCTGGAATGCCCCACTTACCCCTGATCCGTACCTTATAATACTGTTGAGCAAGGTGGCATCAAGTATCATTTTTGAGTCTTTGGTATGACTCGAGCTGAGATTGAATCCCGGTCTCCCGGACCATAGGCGAACACCCTAACCATTATGCCAATAGCCGATGAGTGTGTGTGTGTGTTTTTT
The DNA here is from genome assembly GCA_963585895.1 of Sepioteuthis lessoniana. Taxonomy (NCBI): domain Eukaryota; kingdom Metazoa; phylum Mollusca; class Cephalopoda; order Myopsida; family Loliginidae; genus Sepioteuthis; species Sepioteuthis lessoniana. Next base: position 4,200,168 of record OY757937.1, on the reverse strand, counting down.
TTTTTTTTTTTCAAAGATTTGGTAACATATATAGCATGAAAAGACGTGTCGTTGATGTTCAACATCAGGTGTAATAAGAAATTCTTGACCCAACATATGAACTTAAAACAGTAGTTATCCGAAACTTGCCGTGGTCACCAGACTTAATCAGTTATCTAAGGGTGGCGGGGACTGACTGTACTATGTGGTCAACGTGAGGCGTAAGTGGGAATTTAGTGTTCGACAAATACTTATAAATGAATCTAGATTTCTCGATTCACTTTCTCTTTTAGTGCCTAGGGTACGAGAACACAAGCGTTTGCGTGAACGGTGAGGAAGGGAACAATTCAACGTCCAGGAAAAGAGACTTTTAAGGACATTTGTTCGCTGGTTCGCACATAAAAAAAGGTCTTTTCCCTCTAGGCTGAACGAGTATATACTAAGAGTTGGTCGACGAAAGATTAGAAGATAAAAAAAAGTCTCGGTAAAAGACTCAGGAAACCTTCGTCGAGGAAGAATTGTGCAGTCCACAACGTCAGCGAAGGAGCATCTCAATAATTTTTAAGCAACATACATAATAGAAATGATACAAATGGAAAATTATCCCACCAGCAAAGGTTTTGTCTTAAAAAAAATCGTCTAAAAATGGATTGGATTGTAGCTGATAGTTTGCATCTATTCACGATCAAGAAATGTGTGAACTTGTGAAAATACCGCTGACACAAATACTTTTAAGTAACTAAATATGTGTGTATACATTTATCCCTTGGTCTCTGACTCACTATCTATCTATCTGTTATGACCGGAGATATGAGTACCACACGTATGTATTCAAGTCTCTGAGGAGGGTTTCCTTGGTTCAACGTACACGAAGACAGGCAAGGTGCTTATTACAGCTGCTGCTACCGCTTTACCAGCTTAGTTCTTGATTAATATACCCTTTGGGTAAGTCCATTATTCTTGTCATAAGTTAGTCAGCTACAGCACTATCTCTCTGTCTCTTTTATATATATATATATATATATATATATATGTGTGTGTGTGTGTATGTGTGTGTGTGAGAGAGAGTGTATGTATCTGTGTGTGTGAGAGAGAGATAAATTGATAGACAGTGTGAGAGAGAGAGACAGAGACTGAGAGAGAGGAGGAGTGAGGGAGGGAGGAAATGATATTAATATTAAATGTTGAAATTCAAGAAAAGATTGTACTACTCGTTTCGTGAATATCATTTTGTAGAATTATACCATTCCCAAGACGATTATACCAAGGTGACACCGAAACAGCTCATCTCGAATTAAAATTGATCATTAATTCTTTATTTCTTGACAATAAGTATATTTACCAACCCCTCCGCTCGGCCAGGACATGACACAAGGTCAACTTTTTTTAAGCGGAGTTTAACAGGTTTGAATTCAGAATTTTCCTTCTCCTACACTAGTTGCTTCACCTAGGCTGAAGAACCCAGTCTGTCCTACAATTTACCCATAGCTGGAGGGAGAATAATTGGATTCATACATTTCCCAAGGTATTTCTCGACGATAAGAATTACACACACACACACACACACACACACATATATATGTACGAGGTGTATACGAGAAGTTTCCAGACTTTTTTGTACGGGCATTTAAAATTGTCGTAGACGCTTGAAAATTCACTATGTCATTGCTATACATCTTATGAGATGACCGACCAATTTTTATGATTTCAGCTTCAAATGAACAGCTATAGCAGCAATTGGAATACACCCTACTAAAGCCTGATTGTCACAGCTGGTGAATTTCAAAAATGCAATCTGACACTTTAGAAGAACGATATACAATAAAATTCTGTTTTAAACTTGGAAAAAATGCCACAGAAACGTATGGAATGCCTCAGACTGCTTTTCGACCATCTTGCACAAATCGAGCATCAGTTTTTGAGTGGCATAAGAGATTCAAGGAAGGCAGGGAGTTTGTGAGGGATGATGGAGGTTTGGGAGGAGTAAGGAAGTCAATACATCAGAGTTGATTGGTCAAAGGGTTAGGGTTAGAGTTACTATGTTGAGATTTTAACGGAGTTCAGGAAGAGAGTCCTCGGGAAGAGGCCAGCACTCTTGAAATAGGGTCAGTGGCATTTCCAGCAGGATAATGCACCGGTCCACAACTCCATCCTTGTCACAGACTATTTGACCAAAATGGGCATCAAAAAGGTTCCTCAGCCTCCCTATCGTCGAAACCTTGCTCCCTGTAACTTTTGGTTATTCCCTAAGCCCAGAGGCTGTGGTCATGAGACAATTGAGGTGATGAAAGAGGCTGTGACGAAGGTCATTGACACGCTCATAGAAGAGGACTTCCATGGGGCCTTCCAGAAGTTGTTGGAACAGTACAGCAAGTGCATTGGAGCCGCGGGAGATTACTTCGCAGGGGACTAGAATTTCATGTGCGTACTATCAATAAAAGTGCACATGCGAAAAAAGTCTGGAAACTTATCGTATGCACCTCGTGTATATATATATATATATATATATATATATATATATATATATGTGTGTGTGTGTGTGTGTGTGTGTGTGTGTGTGTGTGTGTGTGTGTGTGTGTGTCAGTATATTGCGTACATGTGATTTTCAAGTATGTTTTTGAGGCTTGTATAGAAACAAAAACATATGATCACACACATAGACAATATATATATATATATATATATATATACGTGTGTATGTGTGTTTACGCACAAGATATTTCGTGTGAAACTCTTACTCACACACTTATTTTCTTATATGCCAGCAAAAAATATTCTAAAGAAAGATCTTGTTAGAAAGAAAGTGTACAGAAATAAAAAGTAATATATGACTAATTTAGTACTTAATTTAACAACATCAGATTGACCAACCACTTCGCACCGCCTTCTTCACTCATTGGCGAAGAGCCGGAAGTACAAATACGCCATGTTTATTAGAGTCCCTGAGACGCTGAAAAAAAATGAACAATAGAAATCAACGAAAGAAGAAAAGGAAGTGATTAAAAAAAAAAGAATATGACATACACTGGAAAGGAGAATGAAGCTTCAGGAACTAATACAAGAAGAAAGATTGAAAGAACAAGAGAAAGGCTATAAAAAACGAAGGAAACTAAAGAAAGAAGGGTGTTCAAGATGAATGCCGAAAAGAAAGAATGAGATGTGAAGTAAAAAAGAAAGAAATGAAAATAACAATCATGAGAACTAAAACGAGTTGATTAAATTCGAAAAAAAGTTTTTAGTAAAAAGTAGAAAGAATAAAAGAAAAATTTGCTCATAAAAGAAAATGGGAATTGCGAATTTAGGAAAAATAAAGATAAAAGAAGGAAATATTCAAAAAGACAAACACATGAAAGAAAAATGAAAGAAAATCTAAACAGATGATTTGTGAATGAAATAGGAAAGAAAAATGTTGTAAAGAAAGAAGAAAGTTTCTAAAAAGAAGGAAAGAGAACAAAAACTACTGCGTTAGAAAGAAAGAAAGAAAACAATGGCTGAGAAAGAAAGAAAGAAAGAAAGAAAGAATACTAATAGAATGTCTTAGAAAGAAAGAAAGAAAATAATGGCTGAGAAAGAAAACTAACACAATGCCTTAGCAAGAAAGAAAGAAAGACAGAAAGAAAGAAAAGAAAGAAAGGAAGAAAGAAAAATGTGTGAATTAAAGAAAGATAAAAGAAAAAATAACGATTGAAATAGATATAATGTTAGAAAAAAAATCCCGTCTGTGCGAATGAAATAATTAAGATTTAATTTAACAGAAAAATAAACGAATGAATAAAAGGAAATATGAAAAGACGATGTGTGAAAAATATACTCGAAGGAAATTCATTTTATAGAAGAAAAAAGGAAAAAAGTTTGTTTTAAAGAAAGATCTTTTTAAAAAGAGCAAAAATATGAACTACTGTAGGAAAAAGAAAAGATGAAAAGAATGAAAACTCCGAAAAAAAAAAAAAGAAAAAACATATATGGAAAAAGAAAAAAAGTGTGAAAAGAAAAAAAAGGAGAGATATCAAAGGAAAGTGTGTCTGAAAAGAAAGAAGGAAAGAAAGAAAAATCAAAAACATGAACCAACGTATGAAAAAGAAAAGAACCAAAAACTGTGAAAAAAAAAGAAGAAAAATACTGTATGGTGGAAAAAAGAATAAAGACAAAATATCTTTCACAGAAAGAAAGAAAGAAATATGTGAAAAAAGAAGGACAAATGAATGAAGTATAAAAACAGGAATGTTAATATCGAAAAAAGTAAACAGAAGAAAAAAAATCAGAATGCAATTGAATGAGAAAAATTGAGAATGAAAAATTCTACCGAGAAACAAAGACTCGAGAAAAAACGCAAAAATATTTTTAAAAAAGAAAAAAAAAACTATTTTGTATGAACAAATTAAAAGAAGAAAAAATATCACACACACAAAAAAATCTAATTAGGTATCAAAATCTCACCACCGTTCATCTTTTCATACTTCTGCTTCATTGTTTCTTTTGTTACATGTCAACATTGTTTTTGGTATTTTCTTTTCTTCACTACAAATAATGAACACAAGAGACAATCAAAAACATGGCAGATAAAAAAGATGGCAAAAGCTTACCATAAAACTCAGACCTTTCTACGCAAGCGCACACAAACACTAGTTCACTACGAGGCTGAAGAGAAGTGAACAGAGAATTGGCAGAACCATCCAAGCAAATTTGGACAAGAGAAAATAATGAACGTTTGTGTGAAGCCACCAGACGGTCGGTGTTTACTTTGAAAAATTCGCACTTTTAGGGACAGCAATAATGCGAAGGAAAGAACCAATAACTGACGCAGAGGAAAATTAGAGGGGATATTTTTTTTTCGGTATTTTTCGTCTACTGTTTTTTATGATTATGAGTTGTCCTGGGCTCATATTACCGTAGAAAAAAAATTAAACAATCTTATGTTCATTTAAAATAGCACGAATAGAGTAAGTATTATCACTGTTCGTAGAAAAGAGACAAAACAAGCCGAGTTCAAATCCTGGACGAGGTGCTTCACCTCTCACTTCATGCTTATTCCTGCAGGTTTGGTTTGGTTTGGTTGGTTTTATGGCATATCAACCTTTGTAGGTTATTTAACGCTAAATCCATTTTTATGTAAATTGTTTTATTTCAACAATTCAGTTTAGCATGAGTACACAGTTTAATTGTCAAAATCATTTCTATTTCAAACTATTCTAACAGTTATATATAAACAGTTTACTGTAAGTATAGTTTCAATGTCCAAAACAGTTCAATTTCAAATAATTCAGTTAATCATAAACCAGGGAAAGGAGTTGCGCCCTCCCCTACACCTCGGTGTAGTAGCTATTGAAAAGGGAGCCTTCTGGTCACCCTCGACTAAAGGAAGACAACTTTACTTTATTTACTTAGCACGCAGTTTAAATGTAAGTACAGTTTAATTGTGAAAAACATTTCTATTTCAAGCTATTCAGTTTAGACAAGCAATTCTAATTCAGTTAATTCAGTTAATTCAGTTTAGTATAAGTACAGATTTTGTTTACACACAGTTAAATGTCAAAACAGTTCTGTTAAACAATTCAGTTTAGTGTAAATACAGTTTCAATGTCAAAAAACAGTTCTATTTCAAATAATTCAGTTTAACATCTAGCAGTTTAAATGTAAGCACGGTTCAATTGTCAGAAATATTTCTATTTCAAGCAATTTAGTTTAATCAAACAATTCATTTTAGCATAAGTATGCAGTTTACTTCTATTTAACACATAGATAGTGGACCTGGGAGCAATGGCAATGAAGGGATGCACCGTATTCTTCAAGGCCCCAGCATTACTGGTACCTCAACATCAGACTGTTTAGTGTCCTAATCAGGACACTCGTTGGTGGGGTCTTATCTCTCTGAAGCGGTGCAGTCCGTGTATTCTACTGGGCAATAGACAGAGTTAAATGTCAAACAGTTTTAATTCAGATAATTCAGTTCAGCATAAGTACACAGTTTAAACGTCAAAACAGTTCTATTTCGTGCAATTCAGTTTAGCATTAGTACGCAGTTTCAATGTCAAACCAGTTCTATTTTAAACAATTCAGAATAAATACGCAGTTTAAATGTAGAAAAACGGTAAACGCCAACCAACGTTTAGTACTGTTTAACCCATAGATAGGACCCTTATCATGTGCTACCACTCCGGGCTAGAGTGGACCTGGGAGCAATGGCAATGAAGGGGTACTCCATATTCTCCAAAGCTCCAGTATTGCTGGAACCTCACCATCAGATTTTTTAGAGTCATATCAGGACATTCGTTGTTGGGGGGGTCTTACCCCTTTGCAGAGAACCAGTCGGTGTATTCAATCCCCCAGCCGACTGGGCACTTATTCCTTCAGGAAAGGTATGAATTTATCTCTTTTCTCTCAAAAATAGGACAAACTGGACTTTCTGGTACTGAAGTTATCGTCTGCGGCCTGCACATTCTCACCAGCTAACTGCTATTCCACCCCTTCAACCCAAGTTGTCTATTGAGTTCAGGGTTTGGGTCGAAACAGCACAAGACAAAGATCACTTCCACAAAGAAAAAAGAAACCAAACTAACCCGATAATACACTTGTATTGTCTTTTCTTTGTTTCCTCTTCAAGTTTAAACTGATTGCTTGTGGAAGCGTGTCAAAATTCACAATATGGATTCTGGTTTTTATCATTAATGGTTTTTGGACTATTGCCTTCATCTTTATTCCTATTTCTACAAAGTTTCGGCCGATTTCTCCTCCGGCCTTCTTCAGGTGTTTGTCGAACTCGGGAACCGTCACGGAACTTCGAACTACATCCTTTATTGAATCCACAGGGGTCGCTTGTTCTGATTCCGTTAGCCATAACCAGATACAAGTGTTAAGTATTCCTGTATTGTTACTCGCCGGCAGTGAGGATTGAACCTGCAACCTCCAGATGATTGTCTCCTTAGAAGCTTAGGGAACCAACGCCTATAACCGTTACGCTATGTGTCCTGCAGGAGGCCGGAGGACATATCGGCCGAAACGTAGTAGAAATAACAATAAAGATGAAGATAATAGTCTGAAAACCCTTAATGATAAAAATCAATAAGCTTCGTCTCAGAAATTTAGACAACTAATTTGGATTCTGGTGTTGGTCTTCCACTCTCGCAATATGGGTGGCAAATGAAAATTTCGCCAGTTGCCGTCTCCTAACTCTGGTTTCGAATTTAATCTTCCTCTGACCAACAATAGAGAATGGGGTAGGGCTGGCTGCTTAAATACCATTTCATTGAGCAGCAACTCATCTTTTTGACCACTAATTACTTTTTCGAATATACGAGGTCCAGGCTTCTGGGAAAGAAAACCATTTTCCCCGTGCATATTTCCCAAATCTAAAGTACTTTTAAAAAACTTATACACTTATTGACAGACCTCTAACAGGACTAACCCAAAATACTTGATTATTTTGTAGACATTAAAAAACTAATATTTTCATCCCTTTCTAGAAATACTTCTCTTTTTTTTATTATTCATTAAAATTTGCTGACCGTCCTAACTTCTTTAGCAATCTTTTCGGTACCATTGTATATATGGACACATGTCCATATACCTATGGATATGATATCTATCCTCACATACACTTATAACGAAACGCTCACAATCCTCATGTATAGCAATATACGTATATGTAATCGCTTTGTCTATAAACATATATGTTCATACCTACACAACTCTTTATTATAGCACCAAAATATTTTCACTCATTGACAGAAAAGATTACGGAGTCCCACGAGCTTTTTAGTTCAGCAAGTTAAGCTAGTATTTCAGAACAAATTAAATCAGTCCCAAAATACTAAATTGTTATCTGTAACTAAGTAATTTACTTAGCAAACGATATATTTACTAACTTTCAGCGACTGAATTTTCTTAACACGACATCCTTGACAGAAAAAAGTAAAAAATGATTTTCCTATCTGGAAATATCTTAAAATAACATCCACGTTTCATATATTCGTTAAAATTGTTCCATTTTCGCGTTCGTCAGCCGAATTGTTTAATCAGTTTTTTAACATTCTTAGCTTAAATATCAGTTGATGAGAGCAAAAGGGTAAAACTGATTCAAATTAAAAGGTGCATTAAACACACCCTTGAGCTCAAGAGCAGGAGCCTCACCACGTGATACTTTTAAAAGACATTTATTCACTGGTTCGCTCAAGGTCTTTTCTTTCTAGGCTGAACGAGTATATACTAAGAGTTGGTCGACGAAAGAAAAGAAGTTTAAAAAGTTTCATAGTTGTAATTTACTAAGCTTTTTTTGCTTAGATGTAGCACAAGGCCTTATGAATAGGGCACCCAATGAGAATCGAACTCACTCGTGTGGGTTCGCCAGTCTAACATGATAACCATTACACCACAGTATCATACCGCGGACATAATGCGTTTTTTAAGATGAGACTATTCCTCTCGAGGATGCAGTCTAAAACAATATGCAAATTATTTCTTTTTCGATGAGTTACTAAATAATTTTGTGCTGTCGGGGGGGGGGGGCACAGAAAACGTAGACTATCCTCACTGCAGAGAGCTGACACCCTTACATCCTTTGTATGACACTAAACTGTGTCTGATAATGAAGCATTGGGGAGTGTGGAATACTCTTTTATAGCCATTATTCCCAGGTCCACTATGATCTAGCATGGTTCTTAAAATACCATCAATATGTAGAATAGAAATTTAGAGGCATTGGTAAGGAATGCTTGAAATTATTAGTATCAGGTAGGAATACTTTAAACTATAAAACTATTTACAAATTATTTGTATTAAGAATAGTTACTTCAAGCTATAATTGTTTACAAATTATCATTATTATTATTATTGTTCACTCATTAGAGCTTTTCCCATCAGCAATAGCCGATGGTTTTTCGCTGGAGTTTGAGTGACAGCAAGTCTCCTCAAGCCTCCAGGACTCTTCTTAGTATTCTGGTTGTTCTCAACAATGCTGTCGTTTGGATGGTCTCCACTCGTCCGCCAACCTCCAAGTCCTCTTGTCCCTTTAGTAATCCCTTAGTTACTGTTCCAAACGCACCTATTACAATTGGTATAATTGTCACCTGCATAGTCCACAGTTTTTTCAATTCCCTAGCAAGGTCGAGGTATTTATCCCTCTTTTCACATTCTTTCTGTTTTATCCTGTGGTCTGCCGGGACAGCAAATTCGACTATTTTGCAGGTTCTCTTTTTTTTGTTGATTATTATTAAGTCTGGTCTCCTGGCCGGGATTAGGTGATCCGTTTGTATATTAAAGTCCCATCGGAGTTTATGCGAGTCATTTTCTAGGACAGGTGCTGGGTTGTGCATATACCATTTGTTAGTATGGTCGAATTTAAATTTCTTACACATTTCCCAGTGAATCACCTTACCGACCCAGTTGTGTCTCACCTTATACTCCCGCTGTGCTAATTTGCTGCATTCGTTTATTATATGATTGATGGTTTCATCTCTGTCGCCACATAGCCTGCATTTGCTATTTTGTTGCGTCTTATCTATTCTCGCTTTGATATGATTCGTTCTTATGGCGTTGTCCTGTGCTGCTATTAGGAGAGATTCTGTTTCTCTCTTAAAGTTTCCTTTCCTTAGCCATGTCCAATTTTTGTCGTGTGAGATATTGTTTATTAGTTGTTTAAATTATTATTATTATTATTATTATTATTATTATTATTATTATTATTTTACTTATCTGAGAGTTTTTCACACCAGCGTTGACTGATGGTTTTCCACTGGAGTTCAAGTGACAGCAAGTTTCCTCAAGTCTTCAGAACTTTTCGCAGTATTCTGGCCGATTATAATAATGCTCTTGTTTGGATGGTCTCCAGCCCTCCTCTAATTTTCAAGTCATCGAGACCCTTATCAATCCTTTGGTGACGGTACCGAGTGCACTGATTACAATTGGTATCACCGTTATTTTCAAGTTTCATAGTTTTTTTTCAGTTCTCTAGCAAGGTCCAGGTACTTATCTTTCCTTTCGCTTGCTTTTAGTTTTATTATTATTATTTACTTTTTGAGAGTCTTTCACATCAGCTCACGCCGATGGTCTTTCACTGAAGTTTAAGTAACAGCAAGTCTCCTCAAGTCTCCAGGACTCTTCTCAGTATTTTGGCCGATCACAACAATGTAGTAGTTTGGATGGTCTCCATTTCTCTTCTTTTTTCAAGTCTTCCTGTCCCCTTTTATAATCCTTCAGTAACTGTTCCAATAGCACCTATTACAATTGTTATAAACGACAATTTCATGTTCCGCAGTTTTTTCAATTCCCTAGCAAGGACGAGGTACTAATCCTTCTTTTCATTTTCTTTCAACTTCACTCTATTGTCAACCGAGACAGCAAAGTCCACAATTTTACAAATTCTCTTTTTTTGTTTATTATTATAATTATTATTATTATTATTATTATTATTATTATTATTATTATTATTATTATCAGTTACTCATAAGTGATTTTCAAATAAGTTTTAGCTGATGGTCTTTCACCGGAGTTTGAGTGACAGCAAGCCTCCTCAAGTCTCCAAGACTCTTCTTAGTTTTCTGGCTGTTTCCAGATAATCTCCACACGTCCGCCAATTTCCAAGTCTTCCAGGCCTTTTAATAATCCTTTAGTTACTGTGCCTAACGCACCAATCACAATTGGCACAATCGTTACTTTCATGTTCCACAGCTTTTTCAATTCTCAAGCAAGGTCGAGGTACTTATCCTTCTTTTTACATTCTTTCAGTTTTATTCTGTGGTCAGCCGGGACAACAAAGTCGACAATTTTGCAATTTTTTTTAATTGTTGTTGTTGATTATTATTAGGTCTATTCTTTTAGCCGAGATCAGGTGATCCGTTTGTATGTCAAAGTCCTATTATTATTATTATTATTATTATTATTATTATTATTATTATTATTATTATTCACTCATTAGAGCTTTTCACATCACCGTTAGCAAGTCTTCTCAAGTCTCCAGGACTCTTCTTAGTATTCTGGCCGTTCTCAACAATGCTGTCTTTTGGATGGTCTCCACTCGTCCGCCAACTTCCAAGTTCTCTCGTCCCTTTAGTAATCCCTTAGTTACTGTTCCAAACGCACCTATTACAATTGGTATAATTGTCACCTGCATGTTCTACAGTTTTTTCAAACCCCTAGCAAGGTCGAGGTACTTATCCCTCTTTTCACATTCTTTCAGTTTTATTCTGTGGTCAGCCGGGACAGCAAAGTCGACTATTTTGCAAGTTCTGTTGTTGTTGTTGTTTTTTTTTTTTTGTTTTTTTTTTTTTTGTTGATTATAATTAAATCTGGTCTTCTGGCCGGGATTAGGTGATCCGTTTGTATGTTAAAGTCACAGGGGAGTTAATGCGTGACATACGAGTCTTTCAATAGAGTCTTAGTAAAAACAACTGATAAGAGCAATGATACAAAAACATCTGACATGTGGAGATGAAGACATTAGCTTTATAAGTAAAAAAAAACTAACTAGAAGAGGCGCATAACGCAGTGGATAAGACGTTTGATTAAAAAGTGTTTCTGAGTAAAATCTTCTGGAGGTTGCAGGTTAAATCCCGGCAACAGGCGGGAGTAAAAAAGAATACATATAATTAAACACTTGTTCCCGGTCGTTGTTAATAGGATTGGAACAGTGTACTCTGATGGTTTAAATAAAGGGTTCAGTTCAAGTTTCTGTGTTGACATCCGAAGGACATATCGGTCGAAACGTTGTAAGTATAACAATAAAGAGGAAGTCAATAGCCCGATTATTCTAAATAATAAGAAATGATTATTATTAGGTATTATTAGTATTAGAGAGGAATACTTGACATTTACTTACTAACTATTCCTTCACATATCTTATAATGTAAGAACAGAATGTGGCATTAAATAACGTACAGGGAGGTGCCCGTGGTGTAAACTTGTAAAAAATGCCACAGAAACGTATGGAATGCTTCACACTGCTTTTGGACTATCTTGTATGAATCGAGCATCAGTTTTTGAGTGGCATAAGAGATTCAAGGAAGACGGGGAGTCTGTGAGGGATGAGGAGAGATGTGAGAGGAGTAAGGAATCCAATAGACCAGAGTTGATTGGCCAAACGGTTAGGGTTAGGGTTACTATGTTGAGGTTTTAAGTGTGTTCAGAAAGAATTTCCTAGGGAAGAGACCAGCACTCTTCAAATCGGGTCAGTGGCATTTCCAGAAGGACAATACACCAGTCACCAACTCCATACTTGTCACAGACTATTTGACCCAGATGGGCATCAAGACAGTTTCTCACCCTCCCTATAGTCCAAACCTTGCTCCCCATGACTTTTGCTTATTCCCTAAGCTCAGAGGCTGTTGTCATGAGACAGTTGAGGAGATGAAAGAGGCTGTGACGAAGGTCATTGAAACGTTCACACAAGATGACTTCCATGGGGCCTTCCAGAAGTTGTTGGAACGGTACAAGTGCCCATACGAAAAAAATCTGGAAACTTATTTAATGATCCTCGTAGCACGTTTTAGGGTCCCATCGATGGGTCGAAAAGATGTTTGAAAATTCGATGAGAATATGTGAAGCCTTATAGCTATCTACAAAAAAGGATTATTGGTAAATTAAAATGTCCTATGAAACATTGAAAATAAAGCTTTTATTGTTATACAATATTGCCATAGCTTCTTGGTTCATTCGGAGAAGTTGCATCTGATAGGGTCCTATCTATGGGTTAAATAGAAGTGTTTGACATTTAAACTGTATTTATGTTTAACTGAATTGTTTGGAATAGAAGTATTTTCTATTTAAACGTGTGTAAAAAATGTACTCATGCTAAAGTGAATTGTTTGAAATATAACTGTTTATGTATAAAAATGGATTTGGTATTGAATAACCTACAATGGTTGATATGTCATAAAAGCCCAACCAACCAACCAAGCTATAACTTGGCCGGACTCACATTATACTTAGTGAGTCCAAGGTCCCGGAGGGGCATCAGGCTCATAATTCACAAATTGAGTCCATGATCTATATAGTCCAACATAGCATGAGTCTCGGCCCGTGCTCGACCTCCCCTTTTCCTGAAAACCCCCACTATAAAAAGCAAGGCAGTGATAAATACACCCAACTAAGGGTAAATTAGTTTTACTACTATTCTTCAACAAGAGTGACTTTTGCATTATATAGCCCACGAAGATTGATATGCCATAAAACGAAGAAATATACAGTCAAAAGTTTAACAACATTTTGAATAGTGAGGCATAATTCAGCAGCTAAGTATTTTTTGCCAGTGTCGTGAACGTAACAAACGATATTGTACTGTGAAATACAGAGCTCACCTGATACTCTCCGTGTGCTACTCACCGGATTTGCCTATATGGCTAGAAGCATGACCTCAGAATCTACCCTTCTATGCTTATCTAAATTTCGAGGTTCTTGCAGAGCAGAATTTCTTCAACACTGTTTACAGTATTGTGATCTTAGCGCTTTTTCTTTTACTCAACAAAATGTTTGGTTACTTTCGAGACGTTATGAATCAGTTTGAATTTGTAAATGTTTCGGAATCAGACTCCGTTGCACGTTCGTCTCTGCGGCTTTCAAATAACACACAGAGTGAAACAATGCACAAGATGTCAGCACACTAGCTACCACGATACTACCAATAACAATAAGTACCTCCTACGGCTTGAATTGTTTCGGTGACGGAATAAACGTGATATAATCTAGTACGCACCAAAACATTGCGAAACCTTTGACTTATCATAGTACAAAGCTTGAACGCTCAACCTTAAGCCGATTCACAAAAAAGTTGAACACTTTTCTGATTAAAAAAAAAAACAGCCTTTTTTAAATGACCTCCTACCATGCTTGACTGATCCAATTAGTTTTATACACATCTTGTTATTAAGCTGTGAAAGTTAGAGAATGTATTTGTCCGGCTTGTTGTTTGCCGAAGTTCATTTTGGTCATTTAACTTGCTGTTCGTTCTTTGCTTCTCCGAATGTTGACAAAAGCATCCAATCAACTAGGGACACAATCAAATAATAAAAAATAGTCTGACAGCGTAAATAAATTAGTGGAAAATCTGACAAATCAAAAGGGCGATAAAGAGTCAATAAAATCAACTGAATGTACACAAGCAAACATTATCAGTGTGTCCCTTACCAATCGCAGTTTCGCCTTAAATTCGATAAAAGAAAAACTAGAATTTTATACAGACACATTAAACAATGAAGAATGTAATGAATACAGTTCTCTTAAACACGCACACGCACACACGAAAACAGAAACGTTCATAAACACACAGACACACGCATATATATATATACGTGTTTCTGTTTGTGTCTTTATGAGTGGTAAAAATTAAATAGCTTATA